>PVIU01005617.1:0-111165 GCA_004026605.1 Ondatra zibethicus | reverse complement strand
TTTTCTGGTATCTTCTTCAATTTCTTTCTTCAAAGAGTTAAAGTTCTTGTCAAATAGGTCTTTCACTTCCTTGGTTAGTGTTACCCCAAGAGATTTTATGTTATTTGTGGCTATTGTGAAAGGTGATGTTTCTCTGATTTCCCTCTCAGCTTCTTTATCCTTTGTGTATAGGAGGGCTACTGATTTTTTTGAGTTGATCTTGTATCCTGCCACATCACTGAAGGTATTTATCAGCTGTAGAAGTTCTTTGGTAGAGTTTTTGGGGTCACTTATGTACACTATCATATCATCTGCAAATAACGAAAGTTTGACTTCTTCCTTTCCAATTTGAATCACCTTGATCACCTTATATTGTCTTATTGCTACTTCTAAAACTTCAAGAACTATGTTGAAGAGATATGAAGAGAGTGGGCAGCCTTGTCTTGTTCCTGATTTTATTGGACTCACTTTGAGTTTCTCTCCATTTAATTTGATGTTAGCTGTCGGATTGCTGTATATTGCTTTTATTATATTTAGATATGATCCTTGTATCCCTAATCTCTCCAAGACCTCTATCATGAAGGGGTGTTGAATTTTGTCAAATACTTTTTCAGCATCTAATGAGATGATCATATAGTTTTTTTTCTTTCAGTTTATTTATATGATGGATTACATTGATAGATTTTTTTATGTTGAACTATCCCTGTCTCTCTGGGATGAAGCCTACTTGATCATGATGGATGATTTTTTTTTTTTTGGATGTGTTCCTGGATTCGGTTTGCCAGTATTTTATTGAGCATTTTTGCATCGATGTTCATGAGTGAGATGGTCTGGAATTCTTTTTCTTGGTTGAGTCTTGCATGGTTTTTGTATCAGGGTAACTGTAGCCTCATAAAAAGAGTTTGGCAATGACCCTTCTGTTTCTATTATGTGGAACACTTTGAGGAGTATAGGTATTAGCTCTTCTTGACAGCTCTGGTAGAATTCTGCACTAAAACCATCCGGCTCTGGTCTTTTTTTTTTTTTTTTTTTGGTTGGGAGGTTTTTGATGACAGCTTCTATCTCCTCATGGCTTATAGGTCTATTTAAATTGCTCACCTGGTCTTGATTTAAGTTTGGTATATGGTATCTATCTAAAAAAAAGTCCATTTCTTTTACATTTTCCAATTTTGTGGAGTACAGGTTTTTGTAGTAGGACTTAATGATTCTCTTAATTTCCTTAATGTCTGTTGTTATGTCCCCCTTTTCATTTCTGATTTTGTTTATTTGGATGTTTTCTCTCTGTCTTTTGATTAGTTTGGATAGGAGTTTATCAATCTTTGTTCTCAAAGAACCAGCTCTTTGTTTCATTGATTCTTTGTATTGTTTTCTGTGTTTCTATTTGTTGATTTCAGCCCTCAATTTGATTATTTCCTGTTTTCTATTTCTCCTGAGTGAGTCTACTTCTTTTTTTTCTAGCGCTTTCAGGTGTGCCTTCATTCTCATTCTCATTCTCATTGAATTCAAGGAAGATTTTAATTTCTTTCTTTATTTCTTCCTTGACCCAGGGATGGTTCAGTAGCTGACTGTTCAGTTTCTATGAGTTTGTAGGCTTCTGGGAGTAGTATTGTTGTTGAATTCTAACTTTACTCCTTGGTGATCTGATAAGACACAGTGGGTTACTCCAACTTTTTGTATCAGTGGATGTATGCTTTGTTACCGAGTATGTGATCAATTTTATAGAAGGTTCCATGATGTGCTGAGAAGAAGGTATATTCTTTTTTGTTTGGGTGGAATGTTATATAGATGTCTGTTACATCAATTTGATTCATTACATCTGTTAGTTTTCTTATTTCTCTGTTAAGTTTCTGTCTGGTTGACCTGTCCATTGGTGAGAGAGGAGTGTTGATATCTCCTACTATTAGTGTGTGTGGTTTGATGTGCGATTTAAGTTTTAGTAATGTTTCTTTTACATATGTGGGTGCTTTTATATTAGGGGCATAGATATTCAGGATTGAGACTTCATCTTGATGAATTTTTCCTGTTATGAGTATAAAGTGTCCTTTTCCATCTCTTCTGACTGATTTTCGTTTGAAATCAATTTTGTTAGATATTAGGATAGCCACACCTGCTTGTTTCTTAGGTCCATTTGATTGGAAAACCTTTTCCCAATCCTTTACTCTGAGGTAGTGTGTGTCTTTGAGGTTGAGGTGTGTTTCTTGTGAACAGCAGAATGCTGGATCCTGTTTTTGTATCCATTCTCTTAGCCTGTGTCTTTTTAGAGGTGAATTGAGTCCATTGATATTAAATGATATTAATGACCAGTGGTTGTTAACTCCGGTTATTTTTTGGTAGTAGTGTTTGTGTGTTTCCCTTTTTTAGTTATGCTGATGAGGGGTTATCAGATATCTGTGTTATTGTGGGTGTAGTTAGCTTCCTTGGGTTGAGGTTTTTCTTCTAGTACTTTCTGTAAGGCTGGGTTTGTGGCTATGTATTATTTAAATCTGTTTTTGTCATTGAATATCTTGTTTTCTCCATCAGTGGTGAGTGAAAGCTTTGCTGGATATAGTAGTCTGGTCTATATAGTAGTCTTGCATCCATGGTCTCTTAGTGTCTACAGCACATCTATCCAGTACCTTCTGGCTTTCATGGTTTCCACTGAAAAGTCCGGTGTAATTCTGATAAGTTTACCTTTATATGTTACTTGACCTTTTTCCTTGCAGCTCTCAATACTCTTTATTTTGTATGTTTTGTGTTTTGATTATTATATGGTGAGGGGATGGGTTTTTTTTTTTGATCTAGTCTATTTGGTGTTATGTAAGCTTCTTGTACCTTAATAAGGTTATCCTTCTTTAGGTTGGGAAATTTTTCTTCTATAATTTTGTTGAATATATTTTTCTTTGCCTTTGAGCTGGAGTTCTTCTCCTTCTTCTACCCCTATTATTCTTAGGATTGGTCTTCTCATGGTGTCCCAGATTTCCTGAATGTTTTGTGTTAAGAATTTGTTGGATTTAATATTTTCTTTTCCTCTATAGTATCTTCAGTGCCTGAGATTCTTTCTTCTATCTTTTGTATTCTGTTGATTATACTTGTTTCTGTAGTTCCTGTTCATTTACCCAGGTTTTCCATTTCCAGAATTCCCTCAGTTTGTGTTTTTTTTTTTATTACCTCTTTTTCAGTCTTCAAGTCTTGAGCTGTTTCCTTCACCTGTTTGATTGCTTTTTCTTGGGTTTCTTTGAGGGATTTATTAATTTCTTCCAGCTTTGTTTGTCTTTTCTTCCATTTCCTTAAGGGAATTTTTCACTTCCTCTTTCAAGGTGTCCATCATTTTCATAAAGTTACATTTAAAGTTGTTTTCTTCTACTTCTTCTGGGTTAGGATGATCAGCTCTTCCTGTTGTGTGTCTGCTGGGTTCTGGTATTAACCATGTTGCTCTTTAGGATGTTTGAGGAGTTCTTGCATTGGCACCTACCCATCTCTTCCTTCAAATGAGGCTGGCAGTGTCTTGGCTTCTTGATCCAATCCTTGCTGTGGCTGTATCTTAGGTCTCCTCAGTATGAGAGCAAACTGTGTAGCAGGGTTCCACGGAGCTTGCAGGAGACAGGTGTGATTGGGGGTGGGGGTGGGTCGAGAGATAGCAGGAAAACTCCCTGCTAGTGGCTAGAAAGGCTGAGGGAGCTGGGGAGGGGCCCCTGTTTTTTTCTCCCATGCGAAGGAGGTCCTAAGTAGTGGGGCGTCAGGCTGTCTGGCCACAGGGCCACTGGTAACTCACCTCTTGGCTCCACTCAGTGTTGGAGCAGGCTGTGTAGCAGGGTTCCACGGAGCTTGTAGGGAACAGGCGGACTTACATTTACGCTTTATCATTTCATTTTAAAAATATTTATTCATTTAGTGTGTGTGTACTCACATGCCATGATTCATGTGTGGAGATCAGAGAACAACTTGTGTTGAGTTGATTCTCTCCTTTCACCACATGGCTTGTGGGCATTAAACTCAGGTTTGACAGCAAACACCTTCATCAACTGAACCAGCTCACTGGTCCCTGAAATATTAACAGTCTTTAAACCTTGAAAATGAAGGCTACAGTAAGAATAGATAGAAAGGGACAATGATAAAACAGAGGAAATAAAAATACCAAGAATCAGAAGCAAAGTAAAATGTCAATTTTAAAGTGCTTTGATTAATTTTCACAGAGAAATAAGAAAAAAAATACTGTGTCTATAATAGGATGTAGTTTTAAAAATTAGGAAAAGCCCCTAGAAGCTGAAATTTAAAAGTCAACAATAGGATTGAACAGAAATTTCCAGAAACAGAATTCAAAGGTGAGAGCTGGAAAATAGACAAAAAAAGACAATAAACTAATAAAACTAAAGAAATTTAATGTAAAACTAATTGGAGTTCCAAATATGTTAAAAGTGGGTAAAATGGGGAATGCAGTATCCAAAGAGTTATGGAAAAATGTTTAACAGATCTGACAGCCTAGTGGCTGTCCCTGAATTCATGGCCTATGCAGTAAATGAAGAAAGATGACCACATGGGTTGGTACAGTGAGGTTTAAGAATAGCAGAGATGAAGGACAATGCGAGACCTTCCCTTGAGGAAAAGCAGTCTATGTACAATAGGAAAGGTGGCATAAGCATGGTATCAGAATGTGCTTAAAACTGGGCGCATTGGAAACCAGGCAAAAATGCAACAATTCCTCACAGCATGGAGGTGATACGTTTTCACCCTGTAATTCTCTGCCTGGGTTTTGCTTCCTCCCATTTCCTTCTTCCTCATCTTCTGCCCTTCTCTATTCGAATATCTGGATTTTCTTTTCAGGGTTGGAGACCTGTTAAAGATTACTGCTGACATTTCTATGTAGTAATAGATTTATAACAATTATTTTACTCTTTGTTTCTCCATTTTCAATTCCCCCTGCCATTCTTTAAGCTATGATTTACTTCTCTGTGGGTGGGATGTAGACAGACTAATGATGTTTTCAAAGACTCCAAAACTTGAAAACATTTAGCTAGCTCTCAGGGAGCCTCTAGAAGAGGATTGTTCTGTTAAAATGTGGAAGCAAATTCCCCAAACTGTAGTGCCCCCCCGAAACTGATCACCCAAGGACATACATCAACAACGAATGAGTCCAAACTTGGATGAATCTTACAATTCTGAGTCAAATGCTCTTTCTGGTATATTGAAACAACAGACCCTGGTACCAGGGCTGTCCTCTCTCTGCCTCCTCCATCTGCCCATACAGGTCTCACTGCAGATTACAGACCCAGAGGTGGAACTGCTCCTGCTCTTTCAGTGGGCACCAGCCTGTGCCTTCATCCTATTGGTCAGATCTATTCCATATGTTACTTCCTTCAGGGACATGGGCTTTGGTCCCCTAAGGCATTCAGAAAGAAAGAAAAAAGAAAGAAGAAAGGAAGGAAGGAAGGAAGGAAGGAAGAGAAAAAGAAACAGAAAATCTTTTAGTTTCCGAAAGTAGCTCTTCCCAACTGATTTGAACTGTAAGCTATGAGAGAGCAAAGCCATGGCATCTTAGTTACTATTTTATTCCACTGTCCAGTTTAATGATCTTTCCCTGGATCTTCTGCAGGGACACCCATTTAAATTGTGGCCATCCGTCTGATGACATCAATTTACTAATTCATTTCTCACTCATTTAAATTTGTTTCAGTTCCTAGGCATTCAAATTCTGGCTGGGAGATGGAAGATTTTGAACAAAATGAGTGAAGGGCAGTAATATAAAATGTTCAGTAAACAACAGTAAATTTTTTGTAAGCCAAGTCCCCATACCACCTTGGTCTCCCCAGTCAAGAAAAAAAAAAAAAGCAGCATTTCTGTGACCTGAAGTCTGTGAGCTTATTTTCTGGACACCAAGAAGTGGCAGGTCATATTTCTATTTCTCCAAGGGTCAGATGGCAAGAGGCCATCTTGTTTCTAACCCAGAAAACCAGCCAGAGTCTGCTCTGCATCCCAGAGTCTGAAGGGCCCCCAGAGAGTGTGGGTGAGAGACTAGAGTGGCTTGAGTAGTGGGGTACCTCTCTCTTTCAGGCTCAGACAACCCACGCTTCATGCTATCCATCCTCTTAAGATTGTTAATTCTTGGTAGTTACTGGGATCCCATGTCTTGGAGGGTGGGGTGGTTTGAATGTAATTAACCCCATAATCTCATAGGTAGTGGCTCTATTAGGAGTTGTGGCTTTGGTGGAGTGGGTGTGGCCTTGTTAGAGGAAGCGTGCAACTATGGGGGCGGGCTTTGAGGTTTCCTATACTCAGGATACCACCCAGTGTCTCAGTTGACTTCCTGTTGCCTACAAGATGTAGGACTCTCAGCTATTACGCCAGCACCACATCTGCCTGCACACTGCCATGCTCCCCCAGCAGGATGATAATGGAAAGAACCTCTGAAACTGTAAGCTGTCACCCTAATTAAATGCTTTCTTTATGAGGTGCTGTGGTCATGGTGTCTCTTCACAGCAGTAAAAACCTAAACTGACAGAGAGGAGCTTAAGTGGGTCACAAAATGTGATGTTAGGGGTGGATGGTTTTCATCGCATCTCTCTGTCAAAGAGTCCAATAAGTGGCCTCCCCACTAAGAGATTGGGCGCAAGGCTTGAGGCCAAGGAAGAGGAAGGATATGTGGGCATGGTGAAGGAGCAGAGTGAGACACAGCCTTCTGTGTGTCTCTCCCTCATTGCACTAAGACAGTGGTTCTCAGCCTTCCTAATGCTGCAACCCTATAATACAGCTCCCCATGTTGTGGTGATTCCCAACCATAAAATTATTTCTATTGCTTCTTCATAGCTAATTTTGCTACTGTTTGCAGCACGCAACGCCTGTCTGCACTCTATGCGCTACCATACAGTCGCGAGCTTCGGGCAAGGGGCTGGAGGTTGAAACACACACAGACAGACAGAGACAGCACAGACAGAGAGACAGAGACACGGACCTCTAGTCACTTGTAAGAAGCCCCCTATTCAATAGCACCATGGAGGCTTATATACCCAACAGTCAGGTGGGCCAACAGGTGAAAACCTTATCCTCTGATCCTCAAGGCAACACGGTAGTGAAGCAGAGCTGGTAAACAATTTTGACACAGCTTTCAGTAACTCAAATCAGAAAGTAGAAAGCTAGCAGGGAAGAGCAGCTGGAGGCCAGGACTCCAAATGATCCCAACAACTGTTATGAATTGTAATGTAAATTATCTTTGTTTTCCGACAGTCTTAGACAACCCCTGCGCAAGGTTCATTGGGTCCCCAAATGGGTTGGAATCCACAGGTTGAGAACCACTGCACTAAAGTAGGCTAGGAGAGGCTGAGGGAACGGCTAACAGGGAGGCCCAGGCTGAGTGTCTGTCTATGGCAGAGCCTGGAAGTCTGATGTTAACACTGAGAATGCTACCAAGCGCAATGTTGTCCACCCTATAGACAGAAGTTAACAAAGAAATACCAGCGCACATGCCAACCCGTAAACTGACTAAATCAGAAACTTCAGGTGTACGGACTGACTGGGCATTGCCAGCTGGGAAATACTGCCCAGCTGAGCCTACTGTCCACTCGCCTTATGAAAGGGCACTTAGAGACAGGTTGCTATTAAAATCTGTGGCCTGCCACCCAGCATCACCTGAAGCTTATTGGAAATGCAGCATTTCAGAAACCGGCCCTCGCACCACATCAGAATCCACATAGTAGCAAAGTCCTCTGAGCATTTGAAGGGACCTTAGAATTTGAGTGTCACCGAGAGAGAGAACAAAGTCCTCAACTGTGACGTGTTAAAGTACTTCCGCAGACTCTCCTTAACTATTCCCACTTCCCTCTCCAGCTGGCCAAACCGGAGCAGGGACTGCCAGCCATAGCCAGGTGGGTAGAGCCCTCGGTGCCATCTGTGTCCACAAGTTCATCTAACCAAACCCTGGCATGAGTTTTAGCAGGAAAACGTGCACTTGGCTCCTTTTCTTTCCCCATCCGATCCCCGCATCTAGATCGTGTGTATCTTGACATTGCTTGTCAGAGTAGCCTTTCACCCTAACCTGGGCCCCAGTGCATAAGCCCCTCGTGTGGGTGGCACCTCGGTACCACCTACTCCTTGGGGCCATTTCCTTTGGAAGGTCACAAGACAGTCTGCACCTTAGGTTATCCTCACTGTCTAGTAGAGAATTTGGTCACATGTCTAGAGGAATGTTGCACCCCCCCTTTTATTACTGCTAGCCCACTACTCAACCTATTTAGATAGCTCTTAGTCACTTAATTCATAGGTCCCCACCCTCCTTACAGGAACCAAGCAGAGCAGTGAACGCCGGGCAGAACTTCTTGCCAGTACAGCAGTTGACAAGGACTTTAGAGTTTGAATGGAGGAGAGACCAGGAATAAAAGGACTCAGGCACACAGTCCCGCTGGAGAAGAAATCCAACAAAACAACTCAGCTGCAATTCTGTCCCGGCTACAACTTGGCCCCAGCTGCCTTCACCCTGGGAAACTGTTTCTCCTTGAAGTGCTGACGACCCATTGCTGGTCTAAAAGTTGCTTTTCGTGGTGGTGAAGTGGTCACTATGTGTCTTGACTGGCTTAAGGAATGCTCAGAGAGCTGGTAGAGCCCTGGGTCTGGCTGGGTATGGGTGCGAGGATGTCTCTAGAAGAGATTGACATTTGAGTGACTGGACTTGCTGAGAGAGACTCCCTGCAAAGGTGGGCAACAGCCGAGGGCCGGGATGGAACAAAAAGTAAGGGGTCAGGCGAGTTCTCAGTCTCTGCTGGAGCCAGAACGCCTGTTTCCTCGCATCAGACAGCAGAAGTCCACATCTTTGGGCCTTTAAGACTCTGGAACTTACATCAATGCCCTGGAACGTCTCAGGCCTTCTGCCTTGAGCCGATGCTACCAGCTTCCCTGGTTCTCAGGTCTCTGGACAAACCCAAGCTCCATCAGCTTCCCTGATCCTCCATTTTACAGACGGCTTTTATGTCTCGGCCTCCATAGTTAGGTAAGGCAATTCTCATAACAAATCTCCTCTTGTGTTTCTGTCTACCTGTCTGTCTGTCTGTCTGCCTGTGATATTGGCTATATTTATAGGGAAACATTTTACTAATATAGCGTGCAAAAAGATACACTACAAGGCAGATTAATATTTATGGTGAAGAGACCCATCCTGGTCCTGTCCTCAAGCCCTAGGATGGGGTGCACCTATTTTAACATAATCCCAATTTCCTGCTTTAAAACATCTTTTATGTAGTCAGGGACGCTATATAAAAAGGCGCACAGTGATGCCCGTCTTTAATCCCAGCACTTGAGAGGCAGAGGCAGGCGGATCTCTGAGTTCAAGGTCAGCCTGGTCTATAGAGCAAGTTCTAGAACAGCCACGACTACATAGAGAGACCCTGTTTCAGAAAACAAACAAACATTCAAACAAAAACTATCTTTTACGCCATTCGACTGCTCGGTCTTGTGGAGCGCTGGACCCACTGCAGGTGGAAATGTCCCGCAGGCTCAGCAAGGGTTTCCCTAAAAAGGCAGCGAAGCAGTTCACACTCAGTATCCAGTTGTGTAAAGTCTTTTTAGCCCCATTCATTTCATGTGAAAGTGCAGACCAGACCCTTCAACATTCCTTCTACAGTAGGCTTGCTTGGGAAGTCTGGGACAGGTGACAATAACGACGCCAAGGGCTTACGTCCTCCACGTGAAGTCAAAACATTCACTGAGGAACTTCCTAAATTGGCTAGACAGAGCTAAATGGTAAAGGGAAGGTGAGAGGAACCACCAGTTCCTGGATGAAAAGAAAGCTGGAGAGAAGCTTGCTGTCAAGAGAAAGTGGGATGCAGGGATGGCCGAGTCAGTCAGCAGCTAGCGTTTGTTCCTGCTCCAGCAGATACTCTAATGTTCAGAATCTGCTGGGTGGCAGACATAGCTCGCCATAGAAAGGTTCCACTTTGAGCCAGACGGACCAAAATCAAGCCCAATGGAGCTCACACCGTTTTCACACCATGTACCCGGTACCTCAGCCTCTTTATATCACAGCCTCCCATCTTCACAGAGCAGCAAACACCCGATTCTTAGCTATGTTGTCACAACATCTTGCACATTTGCATTGCTTTTCCATTCACCATCCCGGACACCCGGAACCTTGACAGACTTTGGTCTCCTCAGAAACTGGGAACCCTCAGGCTCTAATATTCCTGTTGTTACCACAAGTGGGGAGTGTACCCCACTGCAATCCATGCTAGTGTAGGCCCAGAGCACTCCCCTCTCAGCAGGGTTGGGGTATTTGGCAACATTTGTCCTGTGTCCTCCACCTGACATAGAATTGTTGGATGTTTACCTCCATATTTCTGACTCCTGTGACTTTTTTTGTTGTTGTTTATTTTTTGAGACAGGGTTTCTCTGTAGCTTTGGAGCCTGTCCTGGAACTAGCTCTTGTAGACCAGGCTGGCCTGGAATTCCCAGAGATCCACCTGCCTCTGCCTCCTGAGTGCTGGGATTAAAGGTGTGCACCACCACCACCTGGCAGCTTTTTTTTTCTGTGACTTCTTTTGTGTGTGTGTGTGTTTTATTGATTTTTATTGAGCTCTGCATTTTTCTCTGCTCCCCTCCCTGCCTCTCCCCTCCCCTTCAACCCTCTCCCAAGATCCCCATGCTCCCAGTTTATCAGGAGATCTTGTCTTTTTCTACTTCCCATGTAGATTAGATCTATGTATGTCTCTCTTAGTGTCCTCATTGTTGTCTAAGTTCTCTGTGATTGCGATTTGTGGGCTGGTTTTCTTTGCTTTATGTTTAAAAACCACTTATGAGTGAGTACATGTGATAATTGTCTTTCTGGGTCTGGGTTACCTCACTCAAAATGTTTTCTAGCTTCATACATTTGCCTGCAAAATTCAAGATGTCTTTATTTTTTTCTGCTGTGTAGTACTCCATTGTGTAAATGTACCACATTTTCCTTATCCATTCTTCGGCCAAGGGGCATTTCGGTTGATTCCAGATTCTGGCTATGACAAACAAAGCTGCTATGAACATAGTTGAGCACACGTCCTTATGGCACGATCCAGAATCCTTTGGATATATATCTGTGACTTCTAAATTAACCCTGAAGACCTTGGAGAGGAAGCAGCCATCGGTAGCTCCAAGTGCTCTCTTGGAGGTTTCACTTCACGGCATCCCTGTGAAGACACAGGATAACTTCATCCTGACACACAATCACTTCAGCTGTTAGGAAGGACCATGGCTGTTGCCTCAAGAAGGGCCATAATGATTGTGTGTGATAGTGCCTTTGTTCATTCAGTTCCTTGTCTTCATCAAGGAAGAAATGGTGATCTGTGATTGATTGGAAGCTTTGGTGAATTCTCCTGGTTTCCATCCGTAGAGGTCAATGTGTGTGGACAATTAGTTACCATCACATGGGTAAATATCTGTATCCATATGAGCAACCATAAATCACTTAAATAATTCACTCACTGGGCAGTAATAACAGATGTGGTTATTTTTCTGGGAATTCACTTTATTTTCCTGTTAGTGTTTCTAATGTATTCAAATTACTTTTCACTGTAGTGACAATGACAGAATTCAACCCTGTCTGTTTAATCTGATATAGCCATGAGGCCCAAAATGTCTACTATAAAAGGGCCATGGTGCCAGCTCGCTGCTTCCTGTAGAGACTGAGGCCTGGAGTCCTCTGTAATTTACTCTTCATGTGTTGTCATTGCTTTTAAGGGAAGTCTGTACGAGCCTTGCCCCAATGCAGCAAGCCAGTTCCTGTATGTTCTCTTGCAAAATTTTCCTTTGCTCTTAGAACCCTGCCCACTCCCCTCCAGCCTCTTATCCATCTGGGTTTTTTTTTTTTCCCTCATTGAAGGCTGTCTTCTGTAGATATTATCCCAAATAAACGCTACTGGTGCTGTATTGGAAGCACAGAAACCTATCTAACTAATAGTTATAAAATGAGGTAGATATTCCTGCCCAAGCAGAACCCTCAGGTTCTGAACTTCATTCAGATAAATGCTTTCTCTTTCTGATGGTAGGTGAGTCACATTCATTAACTGGGCAGACAGAAGCCCAAAACATCTAGGTCTTGAAGGCCTGGACTGGATGAATATAAACCTAATAAAGAATCTTCTCAGGCAAATCCATGAGGCTAACTGCCTATTATCGTGAATCCTCCTCTTGGTACAATATCTAGTACATGGATAGTCTTCAATGGACATTTGCCAAGCCTACTACTTAGCAAGATCTCCTCCATGTTTCTTGCTCATCCCTGACCTTGCTTGGCAGGTGCTTCTGGTTGTGTTGGCCATGCAACAGCTATCTTCCCAAGTTTTTCTTGTTGATCGAATTCTGACATGTTCATAAGTGGTCCTGTATTTTAGGAAAACTGAGGACACCTTCAGAGTTCCAGGTTGGGATCACAACTTGAGACAAGGCAGAAGCTCGGGTGACCCTCTGTAGAGGATGTTGATCATATTTTCCTGTGCTAGAAACTGGTTTAGAGAATGGTTTGGGAAGAAGTCTCCTGAGATACCACGAGTCACAGTCACCTTAGACAGCGATGGTGGCTTTTGATCCATCCTAGTAATTAGATATAGTTAAGAGAGGCCACTGGTCTGCTCTGGGAGTCTTTAGACTCACAAAAGAAACTGCAGTTCTTAACCGAAGTGCGGCTGACTTTTATGTTATTTCCATAGGCAGACTTTGTTGGAGAAAATCTGGTTATCTCAAGCCAGGGCAGACAATTTATCACATAGAATCTGCATTTTAAACTTGAGAGAAGAGTTCACACTAGACTAAGTGCCAATATTTGGTTTATCCAAATAAGCAAAGCCCTCTGTAGGTAGATGCTGGAGTAGGGAGACAGTGGGAACAAGGGTGAGCCTTTCAATACTGGTTTCATCCCTATTCCCTGTCAACCATATCATTCTACTCACCCAGCATGAAACTCTAATGGCAAACCCAGAAATCTTGCTAAATGCCATATTCTACATAACACACATTCAACTAATGACTCTCTGAACTGCCCAGCACTTTTCTAAATCTTGACATGTAACTACACAACTGTTTTCTTGGGCTTAGACTCTAACCCAGGAGAACAATCAGAACCAGCCAATATTATATAGAAGCTTTTCAGTGTGCTCTGGTGAGAAAAGGAGAAATGGAAGGAGGCAAAGATTCCACGCAGGACTGGAGTCCACCACCTCTCCTCTTTACCGCTCCATTGCCATATCCCATTCCAGTCCTTTGACCATGGGAAATCAACAAAGAAGCTGTTTTCATTAGTGATAATGAGCAACAGGGCCCGGGTCTCTCCTGAGGCAAGGGAGACACATATGTGTGGCATGATTTGACTTTAATGAGAATCACCCATGAAAATACTTAAAGATGGCAAACAGGCCCCAGTGGAGGCCACAACTCAGCAACACATCCTGGAGTCTTAAATTTCCCCCTGCTTTCTAAGCTCTGTTTTTGGAAAAGGAAAAGAGGCTTACAAATCCAATCCAAACCCCCAACAAAATGGCTTGAAGAGTGGGCAGTGGCTTGTGTCTGATTTACACCCGTGTCAGCTGGGGGCAGTGGGGCGGGGGGCGGGGTGCTGGCCCTCAGCTAAACCAGAGGTCCACTCTGTAGGGCTTTGCTCATTTGTGAATGCAAACCAATTCCTGGCCTCTTCCCATCAGTCCCTGCCTTACACGGCAGGCGCTTCCCGAAACAGTCATTTGTGTTTTCATCTTCTTTTTTTCCCTCTCAACTCACAAGCAGGAAAATATTCAGTAAGTAAAATTACCCACGACATATAATTTTATCCACATTTCTCCCAAAGGTTGTCTCCTCCAGACTTCAGCAACTAGTTGAAGCCATCAGGAAGGGATTAGCGTTGTTATGAAATGTGTATAATTGATTATGCCAGATCCTCATTAGGGTTGGCATCTGGCGGGCTCCCCATGTGTCTGAGGGGTGGTGTGCATGCACACAACACAGAACGTGGAAAGAGATAAATAGACCGGTGCCTCCCACGGAGTAGGTGATCAGCAAACGCAGAGCTGACTCGTAAAATGTCTGTGCTTTGCCATTCAGCCTAAACAGCTAACTTACCCCGGGAGAGAGCAAATGTCTGAAGACGTGGAGCAGATACATTGCTAGTCCTGGGATGGGGGTACTGAGCCATTCATTACACACATGATTCTGGCCCAGCCAATGATAGGGATTCCATCCCCCTGGCCATGGAAATTGGCTCAGAGAAGGATGGTGTCTTAGCCAGGCCAATGGCTCTTTCCAGAAACTTGTCCTGACACAACTCTATCTACTCTTCCATGCCGGCTGCTTCTACTGGTAGAGTGTGAGCCTGGACTCTGACAGCCTTGCCTTGCGCACAAAGCCAGAATAAGAGAAGTCACTTGAGCTCCTGGCTATAGCTGTTCCCTTTAGTAAGGTTCAGATGAGTTTTTAATCAGTGGAAGAAAAATCATTTCTAGTTCACAAAGGATCATAAAAACATGGCTACCACTTATCTACCATGCGACAGGCATCATGTCAAGTCCTTTAGATAAAGTGTCTCACTGCTTTTGTGGCAGTGTGTTTTGTTACGTAATGTTGCATTTCAGGACAGAGGAGACCAGTACAGTAAATAGGATGGGGCCTCTCACAGAATGTCCAGCCTGTTGACATTGGGACATGATGCTGTCATCTACAGAATTCACATTAAACAAACAAAAAAGTGTAATCAACCCCCCCCAAATTATACAAACACAAATTCCATAATATTTTAATTAGATTTTGTGGAGAGCTACATTCCTAGCTAGCCTTAGCCAGGGGCTAGACAGGCCTTCATAGCAGCCCCACACATGATAAATGGTCCAGGCTGCCCAGTCCATGATTTTTATGTTGTATCATTGGCCACCAGTTCTAGCATGATAGGAAATGGAGTCTTCTGGTTTCAGAAGACTCGGGCCCACATAGTAGTGACTCATGAGTATTCATTTACTTATTTGTAAGTGAGGATTCCAAGTATCCCATTAAGCCAGTAATATGAACAAGATGGCAGAATATTAATCTATATCAATGTTCCTTTTGAAAAATGGCTTCATGGGGTCTGGGCTCCCCCATATAGCTCATTTGGACGAGTACTTGCCTACCAGTTACAAGGTTTAATCTGAAAAATAAAATCCAATGTGGTAGTGCACACTCAAGTCCTGGAACTTGGCCAGCAAGGTCATTACTGTGCTCCCTGTCTACTGAACTTACATGTAAATGGGAGCATATTGGTGTGATGGCTTTCGACTGATCCTTTTTATTCCACATAAGGCTATCAAGGTTCACACATGCTAAAACATATGCTTTATTCTGTTTTTATTGTGATGTTCTCAACTTCTTTGGGGATTGAGGAACCTTGAAGAATCTGATGAAAGTTGATGGCTCTTCCTTCTAAAAAGATTCATCTGCATATTCCTAAGTGTTCCTAGAGCCTAGACTCCCATCTCCAGAACTCAGTGGAAACATAAGTCTCATGAAAATAGTTGGATGTGACTTTAAATGGTAACTCCCTGCCATGGGCTAGTCTCTTGTGTATCTGAAACTCTGAGGTGACACGTATGGGACAGCTTGTCTGGGAACCCACTTGGTCTCGCCGTGCTCACTAACAACAGCTGCAGAGGGTCCTTCTTTAAGAGCTTTATGAAGATGCGAGAGGATTAAATGTCAATGCTAGACACAGTGTGAAATGAGAAGTGTGCGTGGCTTGCTGTGCAGTAAACTCAAGCATGCACAGCAGGTTTATGTAATGGGCTGTAAATGAACTACAGAATGTTCTGGAAGGAGTTTCCAATCCCTCCTTATAGTTACTGCTGGAATCTTATCAAGTGAGGTTTTCTAGACGGGATGGGGTTCTGGTGAGATTTAGTTTTCCTGCTAAGCAGAAGTCTGCTCTTAGACGAGAGCTTTGGCATCTCGGGGCCTCAGGTGCCACATAGAAGACTTCTGCATTGACAGAGGAGGAGCTGCTCAGATAATTGAAAATACTATAGCATTTTGTTTTTCAGTGTCAAGGATTGAATCCTGAACATTGGATATGCTAGGCAAATATTCTACCATTGGTCCACACCCCTAACCCAAAACATTATTTTAAGAGGGGATTGCACAAGGTAAACATTTTATTTATATGTTTATCATATTATAAATATATAAAATGGATATTTACAAATATACACATAAATGTTTTATTTTTGCTTAAAATATACATTATTAAATCCATACAAGCATATATACTTATGAATACTATACTATTTCTGGCATTCAAAATAGTACTTGCAAGCCGGGCTTAGTGGCATGTCAGCAAATCTAGCACTTGGCAGTATGGTAGCTACATATTTAAGGCTAGCCAGGGCTATATATTGAGACCCTGTCTCAACAAACAAACCATGGTTTCATGGGTTCAGCATGAAACAGGTATTCATTCCATATAGGCCTTTTGATCAGGGCTCCAAACCATTTTCTTTTTATTGTCTGTACCCATAATGCCTTGCAGTTCTTGTCTCATTGAAGTGGACCACAGATTTTAACTATTTCCTCTAGGGTATTAGTGCAGAATTTACTTTTAGTTCTTATCCCCTTCTAATCTTTACCGTCTTCTTGCCTGCCTCCGTCTAATTTGACACCAGCTCTTTTCTTTAGTGACTTGCCTTTGTTAAATCCTTTTTAAATTTCAGAATGACTGTAACGGAAATGGCTATGCTTTGCTTCCATGTTTTGCTGAATAGTATTCAAATAAATTACTCGATTACACTAAAAGACCATGCCGTTGGCTTAACCTTTTCAAATGGACTCTTGGGAAGTCTATAGCATCACTGTTAGACCCAGTAAGGAACAGTAGGGGAAAAGTCTACTAACTGCTGGGTTTAAAGGAATGGATAGATGACAGATATAGAATATATATATATACATATGTACATACATATATATGCATGCACACGTGTGTGTGAGTGTGTGTGGTCTTATGAACATGCCCATATTCTTATGACCCACCTTCAAAAGATAGGATGTAATGGTCACACTGCTCTCTTGCTTGCCTCTGTACTGTCTCTGGGCCCAATGGGCGCTTTACTGTGAATGCCTGAATATTGTGACATACATGCTTGCTTCTCTGCAAGCCGCCATCACTTCCCGCATGGGTTCTGGCAATAACTTCCTTGTTTTCCTGAAAGCCTCTCCAGTCCAGTCCAATGCTGTCTCTGCTCAGCTGCACAGCAGCCACAATGAGCGTTTCCAAAGCACAGATCTGTCCCTGCCTCCTTCAAAGTGCATCCTGCTATGGCTTCCCAGTCTCTCCAAACAGAAGCCACTTTCGGACAGTACCCAAGAAGTCTTTTATGAGATTCCCTGTCTACCTTTCCCGCCGTCTTTGTGCCTGCCTCTCTTCCTTCTCCACTATGCTCTAGCATTTTGCTTAATTCCAGTTCCTTGCACAACCTACAGTCTCTGCCTTCCTGGCTCTGTGCCTTCTAGCACATGACGACAGTCATCAGGGAGCCATTTGACAGCAGCCTAAACTTCCACTGCATCTGTGCTAAGCCTTCCAAATGTTCTTCTGACAGGCAGATCCTAACCCAACATCAAACTCCCTCAATAGACTTCACAGCTAGCTAAGGGCAAGGATGGTACCTGTGTGATTATTGCTCAACTGCCAATCCAGTATCTGGTTTGCAGAGATGAATGTTCATCTACTGGGTTGACAATTGCATAATGTCTTGTCAGAATTACTTGTCTTTTGATGGGCTCTCAAGGGAGCCACGGAACCCTACTGCCTTCACCCAGACAGGCCAATGGGTAAGCTATTCAACGCAAGGAAGTTTTTACACATGCCTTTTAGATATATCACACTGTGGGACCAAGGGCCCAGTAGGTCACAGAGATTTACTTTTAATTCATGTCCTTTTAATGTCATCTCTTACTGTATTTATAGATCAGAGTAATCAAGCTGCCCAGGGAATCCTGACCTCCTTCTCTTGAGGGGTCTTGGAAGTCTCTTGGTTTAATTTGCATTCACGTTGGCCACCCACAGAGCTTACTGAAGGTAAAGTGACAATGGTACAAACTCAGCTGTGGGGCAGGATGGGTTTCCTTGTCCAGATCTTCCGGCCCTTGGTAAGCATGGTGGCCTCTGGCTTTCATGTGACAGAAAGAATTCTGGGCGACAGCCTGCATGCTGAGCTAGGGTTTCTTGTTTGAGGTTGTACACTTCTCTTACCCTCTCTTTCCTCAAGTTGGAATCTGGAAGAAGAATTTCAAATATTTCACCAGGAAGGTCGCAGAGCTAGGGGTCATGGTATACACCTATAATATCAGCTCTGGAGAGGCAGAAACAGGAGGATTGTGTACTCGAGATCAGCCTGGGCTATGTAGTGAAAGCTTGTCAAAAGATAGAGATGACGGGGAGCTGAATATCCACAGCCAATCCTGTTTCCATTTCAGCATCCTGTATTGGGATATGCACTTCCTTCTTCCCCTTTACTCTGTGATGTTCGTCAAACCCCTCCAGTGTCTCTCTGTGCCTTATAGCTAATGGCTTCATACAGCCACATGGGAGGACAATAGAAACACCAGTCTGCAAGGAAGACTGGATCCATTTCCTCTACAGTGTTTCAGGATGTTCTTTAATTATTTTTATTTTGACATTATGTGAAACTGTATCTTTAGAAGAGAAAGACTCACACAGTAAAGCATGACCTTATGTTTTGGATGATTACTGAAATGGGGTCTCCTTGGTCTACTCGTTTTCTACATCACTTTCCATTTTAAGACCTATCAGTAACTTCCTATGTCTTCCTGTAAGTCCCCCCTTGCCAGAGTGGAACACTGGTCATTTTAAAATACCGATGTTTGCTGATATTTCAGAGGCATACTATAGACCTGCCGTACACTACAGTGGAGTTGGGCTCTGTTTATGTCCTCCATCTTCCTTAGGTAGACAGAAGAAATAACCCAGTTTATGATGAGTTTTGTCTATGTTTATGGGAAAATGATCTGTTTTAACGAGACCTTTCACCTTAGCCAAATGCACCTTACCAGGGCACTCTGAATCAACCTGTGTGTGTTTGCACTGTGGGAGGTTTCAGACACACACACAGAGGGTACAGCTTTCGCCTGTGTTTTTGAAAGTCAGAGTTCCATTTGTTCTCAGACACCAGGATAAAGAAGATTCCTAGTCTGCTCGCTTTAATCAGCTTCAGCTGTTCATCAATTGACGCGGCACTCGCCGGTGCCCATACCTTTACAAGCACCGGGAAATGATGAAAAGCTTAGGGCAAATGGTCTGAAACCAACCAATGTGAGCAGAAGTCTGAGTAAGGCTATTGTTTAGGTTTACCGCAAGGCCCTTAGCAGCCAGTACATGTAAGACGCATCAGCGACTCCTTCTACAAGACCAAACCAGACAAGACCCATTCCACAGAAGAGCTACAAAACAGCTCTATCTTTAGAACAGCAAAACTTAGCCTATCTTAACCTCTGCAAATGGTGTCGTTTTATTTTCTGAAGTTTCCTTCCATGCTTGGCATTTAACCTTAGTGTGTCTTTTATGTGTTTAGTGAAATGGGATATAGAAAGTGTCCTTTGGCTATGAATCCCTTTCCTGGGTGGATATTTAGGATAGAAAACAAGAGTTTGAACCTACTTGTTTGGAGCGTGTGTGTGGCTTGCAGCACTGCTGGATTTTTCTTTTGTTCTTTCCTTGTCCACATCTGTACCTGCACACACGTCTGCGTCTCTGCCATCTGAGGCATCATTGGCTTCTAGACAGGAAGCAAGGAGCTGGAGACATGGCTCAGTGGTTGAACAGGACCTGAGTTCAGTTTCTAGCATCCATAGCTGTTGGCTCACAACTGCTTATCCCTCCAGCTTCAGAGAACCTGACGCCTTTGGCCTCACTACCTGTATTCACGTACAGGCACATTTACCCACACAGAGACCACGCACACACACGTAATCTAAAATAAATCTTAAGTGTAAGTCAGGCTAAGCAGCCCCCGTCTCCAAACTGGGCATATGGGTGTGACATTCTGCCCTGAAGTAAACAGTAGCTTCTCAGGAGGGAAGGGGGCAGTAGCATGGGAGTGGAGGGAGCATCCAGCACAGGATGCCTGCATCTGTTGGGGTCACTCACTGTTTTGCAGTCAGAAAGTGCCCAGTGAAAGGCTTAATGGGGAAATCCAATGCAGTCAGCTTTTATCAGCCTCTCCAATTGATGTCTATACAGTGCGAGCCAGGCTCCCCAAACACACCAGTCTGTTTCAGATACACAAGATTAAGTAGCTAGTGACATTCAAGACCAATTGGCCCACCCAGGAGGACTGAAGCCATCAGAAAAGCTGTCAGATTTTGCCTTTTCTCCATTAATCTGAAAGCCTTTCAGTGGTACCAGGTCACATCTCCATCAGACAGGCTGAGAAGGGTGTCCAGCCACTTTCCACACCCTACCCAGCACCCCGGAGTAACCCCTTCATTGCTGAGCAAACCAACTCAGGATTTCAGTTTCTTTCCAGGGCTAGAGACAGATTTTTACTGGGCCCATTGCCTTAACCATAGCAAGAAAGATGGGAACCCACACAGATCTGTTCTCAGTCCACTCCCTGGAGGCTGTTTCCAAGGGAGCAGACTTTACAGACCACTGAAGGTAAAGAAATGGGCTTTCCCTCAGGAACGCAGAAGGCTCACTGGACAGACGCAAAATGCCTGTTGGGTTGAGGCAAAAAGACAGGATGAATAAGAAGCCAATGACAGAAAATGAGGTCTGGATTTACAAGGCTGCTCCCACCTCCACCCCCTTAGCCCTAAGTCCCTTTCAAAGCATGTAACCTGGGCAACAGGTCACCAGTGAGGAGCAGAGAGACATCTGCCAAATATGTAAGTGGAAGCGGCCACTGGACCAGAATTGTCTGTAGTTCCAGGCTCAAATCCTGGCTGGGGCTTCTTGGACTGAGGCTATGTGTGCAGACGTCAGGCCAGGCAGGGGATTCTTGGCGCTGGCAGGGTAGGAGATGCTCCTGGTCTCCTGACACCAGGTTTTGCTTTTGAGGTTGGAGCTCAGAGAACCCCTGGCTAGAAGAGCCAGGATCTTGTCTTTCTTAACCTAGGGAACATCCTTTTGGTAGCGCTCATCCTGCTATTCAGCCTGAGCCACTACCCAAAGATAGGTGTCTGAAAACATTGTGAGTCCAGGTCTGTAAGCTAGGTACTTTATGCCAGCAGGTAGGTATAGACCGACCTGAATCAGAAGCCAAAAGCAGGCCTTCTCTGAAACCATTCATGGCTCATAGTTTTAACACGGTCTTATTCAAAATACCATTGGTGAGGAGCATGGATTGCCCACAACAGCCTCTTCTGTGTATCCCCCCTACTGTTCCTGCCCACCCACACAGCTCTAGGTGGGAGGGGACGGCTTCCCTTCTCTCACTACAGCCTTTGCATAGGACCCCTTTCTCCCATGACTATCCCTGGGCTCACTTAAGTAATGTTGTTTCCATTAAAGCCAGTCCCTTTCCACAGCTGTTCCTGTGATTCAGAACCACCCAAAGGCAGGGTTGCATCCTTCCCATTCTCACCCACCTGCTGGACACAGATGCGCCCACCGTCAGGTCTACTGACAACTCTCTTCAGGAAAATAGTAAATCCAAACAAACAAACCATAGTAGGCATTATTACATCTGGCATAATAATGTGTGTCATGAATACTGTTACAAATCCATGCATCCTGTTTGACTATCATTTACTGTTTCACTGGGAAGAAACGCTGTGGAAAGGGCAGCCAACACAGGATGATGTGTAGTGTTGACACTTGGTGCTTTTCAACTTTATTATGTGTAGTGTTCTAACTAATGCGTTGAGTATACAAAGCCCTGGAGTATCTCTAAGGAATGTAAGTGTCTAGCATCAGTCGATCCAGCCTCTAATATTACACTTAAGATACGATAAGGAGTCCCATAGAGGGAACTTAAACCCTGAGGGCAGATGTTTTGTCTGGGAATTTAACAAACAGGCTTTGTGTGTGCAGAGTCTCTCTAGGAAGGACCAGCACTAGAGATCCTAATCGCCCTGTAAGCTGGGGGCCGGCCTGTGTGGCTGGGCCCCAAGACCATGCTGCTCAACACCCACTCCTTAGCACCTGCCAGATTCTGAAGACGAGAAACCTCAGGTGGGTGGCTGGGCTGACCTGGACAGAAGTCTGGTAAGCAGCTGGCTTCTAGCCACAGGTGTTCAGTGCCGTGACCAGTGGAGTGGTGGCCCCTGCTCTGGCTTCCTTTCAAGGTGATAGCACACCCTTACCTCCCACAGAAATTCAGAATTTGGCAAGCACCAAGCACTAGGAGGAAAGTGGACTTACTTCCTGACTGCTGGTACCCAAGGAAGATGAAAGTTCTGAAATGCACCCAGCAGCACCCCTCTGGCTACCCCACCTCTTAGGGATATTGTCTCCAAGCTATGGAGAAGGAAAAGTCAGACAGCATTCTTCCCCAGGTGAGATGCTGCTTAGGGGAGGGACAGTGGTCTGCTGGGGAGTGATTGACATGTTGGCCTTCAAGCTGCAAGGCAGTTGCCGGCTCTGTGGACACCATCAAGGTCCAAGGATGCAGACCGCAGAATTAGATGCTTCCCTCTGGAATTTTACTGTTAAGGACTAAAAACACTTCCTCAGCCTCCTTTTCTCCTAATCAGTACAATTCGGCATGAGGAAAAATGTACCGTGTCTTCATTTCACCAAAGGCAGATTTTTCCTTCTGGAATTAACCCTGAGTGCTGGCCCCTCGTTTTGTCACTACCCTCTGGGCCACCTCACTGGTACCGTTCCTTCTTTTTAAGTCATATTTTCCTCTTCTTCTGATCTATAGATGTCAAGGGGGAAAAAATCAAAACCAAACATAAAACTGCAGTCAAGACTAAAACATAAATTACTTACAAAGGAGAAGATGCCTGGGGTCTGCAAAATGCTTGCCTGCAAGCCCAATGACCTGAGTTCAATCCTCAGGACCCACACAGTGCAAGGAGAGAACCAGCTTGACCGCTGACCTCCACCTATGTGCTGTGGTACACACATACACACCCACAAATAACTACAAGTTTTTTTTAATAATTCATTGAATTTTCAGCATAGAATTTGTTTACTATATGGGTACTCATGAATTTACAATAATTAAGTCAGTCTTACAACTTACTCATGACTTTGCATTATTGAAAGAAAAATGTAATCAATTTTAGGTTTAGAAAGTGGTATGTAAACACAAAAATGTGTGTGTGTGTGTGTGTGTGTGTGCACAGTCGTGCACATAACTAAGGCACAACAAGGCCCATTGTTTTGTGTGTTAACTTGAAGACAGAGAAAGGCTGGGGTGATGGCACGTGCCTTCAATCTGAGCAGCTGGGCAGTAGGCACAGAGGTGAGTGGATTTCTGCGAGTCAGAGTGCAGCCTGGTCTACATAGTTCCAAGTTAGTCAGAGCTACACAGTGAGACCCTGTGGGGTCAGGGGAGGGGTTAATTATTTTTCCTATGATTGTGAAGAATGGGGTTTGGGGTAACATTTCTTCTTTGATATCGTCTCTTCTTCTCTTCCTTATACCCCTCCCCCTGCTGCTGCTTTTTTTTTTGGTGAGATGGAATTTTGCTATATAGCCCAGGCTACCCTTCAACCCAGGCTATTCTGCCTGTTTCTCAAGTGCTATGTTTACAGGTGTGTGCCAGCATATTCAGCTCATTATTCATTTTTCAAAATGTGTATGTGTACATATACACATACATACACACACATACACACACGTGAATACATACACACAGAGAAATACATATATACATATACACATACATACATACAAATACACATACACATATACACACATACACACACATACACACACACCCCTCAGGTAACAACTTGGAGGAGTCTCCTGTCTCTTTCCAGCACGTGGATCCCAGAGGTGGAGCTCCTGTCCCTATCCTTGTCAGCAAGGCCCTTCGTCTGCTCCGTCATCTCACTGGCCCTACTCTTCCAGTTTACAACACACTTCCCACCTCCTTTATGTCCCATCAAGAGATTCACAGTCATTTGCTTCCTTCTCTTTACTGGCTCTTTGAACTTTATGCCCCCTTCTAAGGGCATGTCCCATCAGCTGTCCCTTGCACCTTTTCTGAGCCCAGTCACCTCACAATTGCCAGGAGGAACAACTATTTTTAATTACATCGAAATATGTGATCACATCTGGTTGTATAACATGCA
Organism: Ondatra zibethicus; assembly: GCA_004026605.1. Classification (NCBI taxonomy): domain Eukaryota; kingdom Metazoa; phylum Chordata; class Mammalia; order Rodentia; family Cricetidae; genus Ondatra; species Ondatra zibethicus. The sequence goes on along the minus strand of PVIU01005617.1, from coordinate 86,982 downwards.
ATAAATATGCACTGTGAGTTGACCTATTTTGCACTCAACATTACTTGTAGGCCCATCCCACTAGCATATTGTTTCCAACAAAATGTGCTGGAGACATTTGGATATGGTCCCTGTTCTGGGATGTTTGACTTCTGTGCCTTACCATATACCAGCCAAGAGTTTCAACTGCGGGCTTATGGGAACCAGGCAAATAGAAAACCTGGCCAGTCAGAAGGCCAGGTCCTAGCCTCCTCTGGGAAGTTACTGATACAAGTTAGATTGTGTACTGCTTATGCTAAACATGGTCTTCAGAGCCCACATACCCAGTGTCTGCAGCAACAGAACATCATCAATAGCACAGACAAGTTGTGTGTCTAATACTTAAGTTGTGTGTCAGCTTATGCTGTCTGACAAAATGGCTTCTATTCAGTCATGACAAGGCAAGGGACAGTCTTTAGGGATAGTTAAATTCAATGAGACAATTCTCACTGTTTCCAAAAGCATGTTGGGAAAGGAAACATTTGTTCATAATTAGGCATGAACATTTAAAAGCACTTAAAAGTACGTTTGTTTCGTTGGCCAAAAATTTTCAAAATACTTGACTCGATCGCATCTGGAGACATGATTAAAAGGAGCTGGAGTGGGGAGCAGACCGAGAGACCCAATCTGAAGAGTGACCTAATAACCCTCAGAAGAAATGCCCAGATCACCAGAAAGCTTCATTTTGAATTATATTTCTGGGCGGCCACCACCACCACCACCACACATATACATATCAACTGTATACACACACACATGCATACGCATACCCACACAAACCATGTGTGCATAGATACCTCCTACATCAAATATACATATGCCACATGTGCATGGACAAATATGTATACATACACACACATACACATACATGAGTTACTTTTACAGAATCAGGCTTTAATGAATACTTTATAAACCTTAGAGGTCCAGGAATGGTCATACAAGAAAGCCAATAGATTCTCTGTCTTCCTATATGTCCAGGAGTGTGTGTTTGGAGCTGGACTCCCTCAGACAAGTCCTGAGATAGGAACATGCTTGTGTCAACCCCCTAGTAACAGGTTCTTCTGTTACTGGCTTTTGCTTGGATTTGAGCTTCCGGCCAGCGTTTGGGTTCCTATGCTGTTGCTTTTCTTTGGCCAGACCTTTATGGTCTGACTTTTTTGCCTTTGCTCTGTCTTTTTGCTGTGTTTACAGAATCTTTGTTTTGTTCTTGTGGTAGTTTGAATAAGAATGGCCCCAATAGACTCATATGTTTGGATGCTTAGTTATCAGCGAGTGGCACTATTTGAAATGGATTAGGAGGTGTGGCCTTATTGGAACAAATGTGTCACTGGGCATGCTTTAAGATTTCAAAAGTCCAAGCCACGCCCATAGCCTTTGTCTTCCTGCTGCCTGTGGATCCGGATGTAGAACTCCCGGCTACTTCTCCACTGCCGTGTCTGCCTGCATGCCACCCTTCTCCTGCAAGCCCCAATTAAATGTTCTCTTTCATGAGAGTTGCCTTGGTCATGCCATCTCTCCCCTGGCAATATAACAGCAGCTGACACTTCTGTTTTAATGCTCCCAAGTTTGGTTGCAAATGATCTCAAATCCTATGGGGAAGTAAGTAAAATATGCCATTGTATAAAATGGCCTGATATTGCTTTGCTCATAGGCTCTAAAGTCACTCCAAGGTACAGCTGTATCTGTCCAAAAGCTCACCATGGCCTTGCCAAGAAGACCGTGTGCTGTGTATGGTGCTGTGGAATAACCGTGCTGGGAAGCATGTGGGGAAAATTGGAAGCAGTTTGAAGCCACTTGTTCTTAACACAAAATCCGTGGACAAACCATGAGTCCCTCCTCCTTATACTCTGGAGTATCTGGAGAACCTTCTACAGGCACCAACACAGAAGGAGATCTCTGACTCAGTTGCTAGGAATGCTATTACCAGCCAACAGGGCTCACTTCTGTGGATTGCCCACTTTTGACTTCACTTTGTAACCCAGACTTTTTTTCAGATAACAACCCTGTACTGCTTCCCTGTCTGCTTGACTGTTTAAGGGTAGGTTTCTTTGGGATTTTCTGTCTTTTTGGGCATCTTTGAGACGTTTTCTGACTACCACTACTGTACTTGCTTTCTGTCCTCCGCAACAGCTCTTGTCCTGCCACCATCGTCTCTGTGAATGGAGCACACTGTGTCTTGGGTTTCTGGCACGGTGATGGAACAGTATGACCTAAAGCCGCTTGAAGAGGAAATGATTTATTTTATCTTCCACTTCCACAATACAGTCCAACATCAGAGAAGTCAGGGCTGGAACTCAGGATGTGAACCTGGAGGCTGAAGCTGAAGCAAGGTAAGAGCCATGGAGATCAGGCGTCTCATTTGCTTCCCATAGCTGCCTCAGCCTGCTTTCTTCTAGCAACCAGGACCACTGGCCCACCCACAGTAAGCTGGGGCCTCCCATAGCAATCAACAATCAAGAAAACACCCCCATGGGTTTGTCCATGGATCAATCTGGTGGGGCATTTTCTCAGTTGAGGTTCCCCCTTCCCAAATGACTCCAGCTGGTGTCAAGTTGACAAGGAACGAGCCAGCACATGTGACCTCCCGCAGGTCACAACTCACCTTGCAGCGTGGGCTTGCCAGCTGTGGTCCAAGATGGACGGAGTAGACAGATACAAGAAAACAAATAGGGTAGTACACAAAGCCCTATGCTCGAGGTCACTAAAGTCATTGATGGGACCTTCTCCTTCCCTTGTTGATTTTCAGTCTCTAGACGTGCTTTGATACTCAGGGACCCTTTTGTGTGTTGCTGCCTCCCGAAAGGCACACGTGTTCTTAAAGTCTGTTTACACACAAAGACATATTAGTGCTTGTTCTAAAGTCTGTGGACCTGGCCCTGGAGGTTGCAAAAGGAACAATTAGAAAATCAAGCAAAGAAGCTGATCTCTCTACCAAACCTTAAACTGCCTTGCAGCTAAAGTCGGAGTATGGGACTGGGAGTGGAACACTTGTGCGCATCACTCCCTTCAGCCTTTGACTGGGGAACAGGAGGCAGAAGCAGTAAAGGAGCCATCAGTGAGGAGGGTGGCATGGACTACCACCCACCTCTCCGAGTCCCTGCTCTGTTTAAGTCAGACTCTTTTGTTTCTTCCCATTGCTTTTGAAGTGAGGCTGGGAATAAGAGAGTACCCGTGCCCCTGAACTCCACCGCTTGTATTCAAGTTTGAAGCAAATCCAGCTGCTGAGCCATAGCAGGCGTCTGAGAGTCAGGCCTCAAACTCTGGAGACCACATTCTGGGGTATAGGAACCATGGGACCCAAACATAGATGAAGACGAGAGTAGAGAGGGGAGATAGGTGTTAGGGACTGAAAGCAAGTGAGAGCAGAACTTAGCACCCACCCAGGGAGGGCTTAAGAAAGTATGAGGAAGAGAGGCAGTGGCACTTGGGAGGGAGAGGCAGACGGGAGTTCTAGGTCAGCCTAGTCTACAGAGCGAGTTCCAGAATAGCCAAGGCTATTCAGAGAAACCTGTCTCAAAACACCAGGGGGAGGGAGGGAGAGGACTGGAGGAATAAGTATAGGCATACAGGGGGCACTGTTTGTGAGTGGCACTTGGGGGGTGGGGCCAGAGATTGGCTCTAGTTCCCCTGGTTCAGCACTCCCCAGTTGGCTGAAGAGGCAAGTCCAGCTGTAGTAGATGAAAGCATGCCATCTTTCTAGGAGAGGGAAGCAATGCCGATATCCCCCCATTGGCTTTCTCAGTGGACAAAGGTAGAATGTTCGGCAAGATCATGTTCTCTTTCTCTCTACACTTTGGATCTAAGGGTAATAGCTGGGACCTGTCACATCAAAGCAGAAGCCACACAACTCGATTGCAATCCAAAGTTTTCTGTGCACACACACACACAAAACTGGAAAAATCTGATAGTGCCAGATATCTTCTCAGGATAGGTAAATCACTTGGTAATATTTCAGTTGGGAATAAAAATTGGAAAGATTCTGTGTTGGGGGGCACATGTGTGCATGTGTTGCTTGTGTGTGTGAGTATGTGTGTGAGTGTGTGTGTGTGTATGAGAGAGAGAGAGAGAGAGAGAGAGAGAGAGAGAGATGGGGGTGGGTCAAAAGAAGCACGATTTTATTTTAATTAGAAACAGAATACAGTTACGGTGTAACCTGAAGGCCAGAGAACAGTTTGGAGTTTCATCTCAAGCTGAGGTAGGTATATGGCTAGCTCACTGTTAGGACCAACTCCAGCTCCCTGTTTATCCCGTTGCTGTTCAGAAGAGTAGCACAGGCAGTAGGAAAACCACGTCATAGATTTACTTGTTGCTTCTCTGGAAGTCAGTGGGAAAATTCATTCTTCAGGTGCCCACTCATGCATTGAATATATACTATGCCTTTAGTGTGTCCCTGTTGCCAGCAATTTTCTCACTGTGGTGGTTGAATTAACTCTGTCTCGACCCACACAATAGCCCTGAGACAGGTCTATTTACTACCCCTGTTTTGCAGAGGGGGAAACTGAAACAGCCTAGCCAAACAGACAGGCTGGCAAGTGCATGGGTGTTATGAGCATCGTCCGGTACCTTGAGGGGCATCTCGGCCTGGGTAGAAGGAAACCAATGGGAAAGATCTGTTGCCCACAGATTTCCTCCACAGTCAGTGAAGGGTCAGGTCAGGTTGTGTGTCCCTTGGATGTCCCATAAAGTTCTTGGGCACTTCCAACAGTACAGCTAAGCAAGCCAAAGGAGATTTGACTTGCGGTGTTTACTGCATGAGTGGTGTTTTGTCAAACAGTGGCGATACACCAGCTCACAAGGATTTGCCACTTAGCCTCAAGTCCCTCCGAGCACTCTTCCCCCTCTATAAATGGAGGAAAATATGCAAACGGAACTCTTTTGATGTTCTTAAGTAAAATAAATGATGATATGGAGCAGCGGATAAATATGAGCACTTTCTTATCCAGTGAAGAGCTCCAGACATATTTTGCCTTCATTTAAAACAGTTATATAAATATGTGCTGGCAGAATTTTTTTTTTTCTAAACCAAATACCCTGAAGTATTTTCACTGTCCCTGTCCAACTTGCTTCTGGAAAATGTTGACCTCTGGATTGCTTAAACTCTTTATGCTCACCTTGGAGTCTTGCTTTTGTGGTAGCTTTTATTATGGTTTAGCTACATTGCCTGTCCAGTGGCAGGATGTGATGTTTTTATGGGGACTGATATAAATTACAGCCTACATTTTTCCACATACATCTTCCTATAGGAGCAGAGGGAACGGGAACTCCACCCGGTGCCTGTAGTCTTGGGAAAACTGGGGTCTCCTTGAAAGGGAGAAGCAATGGCAGCCACTGAGAGCTTTCTTGGTGTTTCTTTGACATGCAATAATGTCCACTGGTAGATTTAGAGTGGGATGCATATAATTTGTAGTCTCCAGGTTTTCTCATAATAAGAATCTCTCTCTCTCTCTCTCTCTCTCTCTCTCTCTCTCTCTCTCTTTCTCTCTCTCTCTCTCTCTGTGTGTGTGTGTGTGTGTGTGTGTGTTTGGGTCTCGTTCTTCAGGTCATGACTACCTTTGTCATTGTTTGAGAGGATTCCTCATTACTGTGTAGGCTTGGCTGAGGGCATAGCTTTTGTCTGATATGTTCTCCCATTTTTTTATTTTTCTTGCAAAGAGGAGTCTGGTCTGTTCTTCAAAGTGAAACTATTGATTTGCATCGTTGTGGCTCCTAAAGGAAGCAGACATTCAAGCTTTGCCGTGAATGTCCTTACGTTGTAGGTAGAACCAACACTACTAGTGGAATATAAAACCTAACCACGGTTGCTTTGAGTTTAGTTTTAATTGTGGAATAACCTTAGGGAAAACTGCAAAGATGGCAGAGTGTTTGAGGACGCCTTCCCTCAAGTGTCTGCTGATGTTAACAGCTTATGTAATCACTGTCCATTTCCCAAGCAGGGAGATTAAGAGTTTATTACTACTAAGCTTCAGGCTCTATTCAGACTTCAACAATTTTCCATTGATGTTAAGTTTTAGTTCCAGAACCAGACGGCATACCGCATTGATTTGGCTGAATTCTTTTTTTTTTTTTTTTAAAGCTAGCTTATCTCTCTGTTCCTTTTCACTGGCAATGGCTGATGTCTCTTTGTTTGCTCCACACCTGGGTGGAGTCTTGTGCATGCAAGGAAATCATAAGAAAAAGAACTTCAGTTTTGTTGCCGCTCTTTCATTTCCTATCTGTGTTATTTCATTCCTTCTGCTATCCTGGATTTTCTGCAGAGTTGTTCTGTTGTCTCGTGAATTGAGCAGTTGCCTCACCAAAGTTTACTTAGAACATGAATATAATGTACCTCTATGTTCAGCCAAGGTTCTCTTCCTCTGCATCCTGACTTGTGTATCTCATAGCACTGATGGAGGTTTATTATTCATATTTGAAATCTTTTCTCAATTCTTCAACTTCTCAGAGATATATGTGGCTTTGTTTTGATGGGAGAATTTCTTGTAGAATATCTGATTTCCCAGCACATAAATTTCATAGCTGCCTCTTCCACATCTTTGTCTCTCTGTGCTATCAACTTAATATCTACACTTTCATTTACTTTATTCATCTGATCCCATTCTTTCTTTGTGTGTTGTGTGTGTATATACACATATATGTATATATACCCGTGCATGTATGTATATGTATGTTCACATGTGTGTGGAAGTATGCATGTGGATATGAATGTTTCATCACATGTGTGCCTACATGTGGAGACTCAAGTCAATGACACAGGTTTCCTTCAAGCACTCATTATTTGGATATTTTGAGGCAGGGTCTCTCACTGAACCTAAAGCTCCCTGATTTCAGCTAGTGCAATCACCAGTGTGCTTCAGGGGTCCTGTCTACCTCCTAAGAGACAGACTTACAGGTGACCACCATGCTTGCCTGCGTTTTATATGAGTTCTGAGGCTCCAAACTCAGGTCCTCATGCTTCCAGGGAAAGCACTATTGTTGGGGGAGGGGCACTTGTTGGTTCCCAGCCACTTAGTCCTGAAATAATCACACAGAAACTGTATTAATTAAATCACTGCTTGGCCCATTAGCTCTAGCTTCTTATTGGCTAACTCTTACATTGATTTAACCCATTTCTATTAATCTGTATATTGCCACGTGGCAGTGGCTTACCAGCAAAAATTCAGCATGTCTGACTCTGGTGGCTCCATGGTGTTTCTCTGACTCTGCCTTCTTCCTCCCAGAATTCAGTTCCATCTTCCCTGCCTACCTAAGTTCTGCCCTTTCAACAGGCCAAGACTGTTTCTCTACTCATTAATGGAAATCATCACACACAGAGGGGACTCCCATATCACACTATATTTAGTTTGCCATCTCTTCATCCCCAGCTCATTCTTTTTTTTTAAGATTTATTTATTTATTATGTATACAACATTCCTTCCATGTGTGCCTGCAGGCCAGAAGAGGGCACCAGATCTCATTATAGATGGCTGTGAGCCACCATGTGGTTGCTGGGAATTGAACTCAAGGCCTCTGGAAGAGCAGCTGAGCCCCAGCTCATTCTTTCTCATTCTTTCTTATTTAGTTTAGCTAAGTGTTTTAATTTTATCGTTGCCAAAAAACAACCTCTTGTTTTGTTGACCTTTCTATTGGTCTCGTTGCTATTACTTTTATTTCTGTCTCCTGTCTTGTTTCCTTTGCCTACCAATGAGTTATTTTTAATTCAATTCCTTGTATTGTAGTATGAGGCTGTTTATCTTGGATCTTTGTTTTGATATAGGCATTTATTGCCATAATCTCCTCTACCTGCTGCTTCTTCCTTGCCACATATTTACTACGTTATAAGTTCATTTTCATTTGTCTCAACACATTTTGAATTTTCTCTTTTTTTTTTCTTTCTCTGGTCTGTGGGATTTTTAGGAGCAGGTTGCCTGAGTCTCCCATAGTTGTGAATTTTCCAAGATTCCTCCAGTTCTTGATTTTCAATTCCATACCGCTGTGACTGGAGAAGACACTCGATACTGCTGTCAATCTTCCTAAATGCACTGGGATTTATTTTGTGGCCTAACAGATAATCTATGCTGGAGCCAGATCCATACATATTCCGTTGCTTGAGAAGAATGTGTATTCTGTTGCTACCAGGGAGTGCTGTTCTCTCTCTCTCTCTCTCTCTCTCTCTCTCTCTCTCTCTCTGTGTGTGTGTGTGTGTGTGTGTGTGTGTGTGTGTGTTAAGCCTGCCATTCAAGGTGTAATGGAAGCCTGATATTTCTTGGTTTCTGTCTTGATGGTCACCTCATCACCAACATCGCTGCATCAAAGTTCCCTGCTGCATTTGCCTGACAACCTGATTTTCTGGTTAAAAAGCATACATCTTCTGTAATTAGGTTCTCTAATATTGTACATTTCTTTATAATTCCTGTATACTCTTAACTACCTGATCCCTTTATCACTGAGCAGCAATCTTCTGACTCTCATTTTTCAGTTTTTGACATGAAATCTATTTCATATAATACAAATACAGTTATCTGCATTCTTTAGTTTCTATTTACATGAAATATTTTTTTCATTTCTTCACTTTCAGTCTGTGCTTGTCCCTAAGGCCAGTTAGAGACAGCATCTGGGTGTTGTGTCTTGGGTGATGTTGTGTTTCTATGGTGATTTTTGTGGTTATTGTTGGTGTGTGTACACATGTACACATGTGTTTAATACATCCTATGGCTGTAAAACAACCGTTCTCTTCCTCAATAGACTTTCTTGTTCCTCTCTCCCTTTATGGTTACTCCCAAATAGCTCCCCTTCTGTTCTCACGTCACACACCAAAAAACTCAAAACAACAATGAAAGCTAGTTATATTTAAAACCTAGTTATCAATATGATAGAAAATATGATATTTTACTCTCTAAGTCCCTGTTTAGAGTTTCTATGAGGCAGGAGTAAAATATCTTACAATGGCTGGATGTGGAGACACACACCTTTAATCCCAGCACTCAGGAGGCAGACACAGGCATCCAGCCTGGCCTACACAGAAAGTTCCAGGGTAGCAGTGCTACATGGTGAGCCCTTCTCTCAGCACCAACAAACAAGAATTAAAAACTTCAACAAACTTACAATAATTTTATATTAGGCTATTTTAAACTATTAACATTTTAACCTGGACTACAGTAAAAGAAAAATTCTACCAGCTGTATTTTATACTTTAATCTCATAATTCACATCTTTATATATTGCATATCCCTTAAAAAACTATGTTGTAAATACAGTGCTTTCATTAAAAAATTAATTATTTTATGTGTAGAGTATTTTTCTTGCATGTATATCCTCACAATGCATACATACTTGGTAACCTTGGAGGCTAGAAGAGGGTGTCAGAGCCCCTGGAACTGGAGTTACAGACATTTGAGAGTTGCTGTGCTGGGATTTGAACCCAGAACCTCTCAATAAGTAGTCATTGCTATTATCCCTGAGCATTCTCTCCAGCCCCCCCCCTTTCAGTATGTTTCATGCCTGATATAGAAGTGGTTTACACAGCACTGCATTGCCGGAGCATTCCAAGTTTGCTTTTTGCTTCCATGTGTCCTTGCATGAGTAGTCTTTACCCCTTCCCTTCCCCACGAAATGCTCCCATTAGCATTTCTTCTGAAACAGATCTGGTGGTCACGAAGTTCCTACACCTTTGTCTGCGGAAGCCTTTATTTCTTCCTTCCTGAAGGACAACTTTTCCAGGTAGAGTATTTCTGGTTGGGAGAGGTTTTCTTTTTTTTTTTATTTTGATCCCTACGGTTTCTACATCTAGATGATCTTGTTTGCTGCATCTGATATGTTTCTTTTCTCTTGCAGATTTCAGGATGTTCTCTTTATCTTTAGATGTCAACAGATGATATGTCTAGCTGTTGTATTATTTGAAATGCATTTTATTGTAATCCTTCAGCTTTCTAGTACCAGAATATTTACATATCTTTACAGACTTAGGAAGTGCTCTGATATTATTCCTCCATGTAATCTTCCTGGCCTCTCATCTTCTATAATTTGAAACTTTGCTCTTTTGATTTCTTTATTTTTCTTCTATTCCTCTTCCTTTTTGTTCCTCTTACTGGGTGACTTCAGTGCTTGCCTTTTTAACTCATTTGGTTCATCCTTCTACTCGATCGACTCTGTTGTTAAAGTTCACTGTGGAATTTTTCAGTTCAGTCATTGTGGTCTTTAGTCCTAGAATTTCTGGTTTGTCCTCCCTGATGGCTTCTGTCTCTTTGCGAACTTCCCATGTTATTGAGAAATTGTTTCCCTAATTCGGCTTAGGTGTTTATCTTTAATCCGTTGTAACTACTTTGGCTTCTCTAAAATTGTTTTGAATTCTTTGTTGGTTAGTTTATAAACTGTCATTTCTTTCCTTGGGGTCACTTTGCCAGTACTTTACTGTCTTTCTCCTGGGTGTCTTATATACTGATTGTTCATGATCTTTCTTGGTGGGCATTGGTGTTTATGCCTTGGAAATAGGGATTAATTTCGGACTCTAGAAGCTGAGAAAAAGTCTCAGCTTAGGGAATCTAGAGATGCCAGACTGTCTGGCATGATCTCCAGGTAGGCTTGTCTCAGGAATATTCAAGTAGGTTTACTTATATGTCTAGACCATAAGCAGGAGGGTGGGTAGTTCCAGTTCCACAGACATGTTGGATAGGGCTACTGATAAAACCATGGAAATGGGCCTAGAGTCTGAGTCTACAGTGGCATATCTGGTCTTTAAGACCTCCTTAGAAGCTTGCTCTACAAGTGTGGTTTGGAGCCACAGTCTCTAGAGTTAGCACTGTACTTAGGTACACTAGGTGAGCTCAGACAGCAGGCTTGCTAAGGAAGATTTATATATTAGGGTCATGAAAATTGGCCTGGTACTAGGAGATGCCCTGATGTAGGATCCAGCATGGGGCCTGAGTTTACAGGGACCAGTCTGAAGCTGGAGTTATGGGCTGAGTTATGCTGGTCAAGTATATAGGCCAGCCTAGAGCTTTAAGCCATGGAGACTTAACTGGAGCCTGGATAGGCAGGGACTAGCCTAAAGGACAGTTGTGTGAGCACTTTTCTGAAAACCGCATTGATAAGGGCTTCTCTGAGTTTTGTGTCTAGGTTGTGAGAGCCTCCCTAGAACCAACATTCACAAAAACTGACATCTCAGAACCTGGGTCCATGGACACTAGTTCAGTACTGAGGTCTATAGAGCAAGCTTGGAACCTGGGACTTTTGGAGCATGGGCTACAGGGGCTCACCTGAAAGGTACTGCTATAGGGACTAGCATGGCACTCCTGGACCCACAGTCTGTCTCTGTGGAGTCCATCTTGAAGGATGGGCTAAGTCTGCATGCTGCATGCCAACTGATGTCTAAGGATGTGAGTGCAGCCTGTAATAGGCATAGTGACAGAACACTATGACCAAGGCCACTTATAAGAGAAAGAATTTAATTTGGGGGCTCATGGGTCTAGAGGGTTAGAGTCCATGGCCATCATGGTGGAGAACATGGCAAGAGGCAGGCAGGCATGCCACTGGAGCAGTAGCTGAGAACTTACATCATGAGATACAAATGAGGCAGAGAGAGAAGATGATATGGGAATGGCATAGACTTTTGAAACCTCAAAGCCCGCCGCCAGTGACACACCTCCTCCAACAAGGACACACCTCCTAATCCTTCCTAAACAGTTCCACTAGCTGGTGACTAAGTATTCAAATATGTAAGCCTACGAGAGCCATTCTCATTCAAACCATCATCGGCATAGTACTAAAGCTTGGGTTCATGGGGGACTGCCTGGTAATGTGGGAAGGACAGACTCAGCTTCGGGGCAGTCTAGAGCCTGAGCTTGTTAGGGTTGGCCTGACACTGGAGAAGGATCAGAGTCACTCATGTCAACTTACCACTGTTGTCAGACTGGAGCACAGAGCTGTTGGGGTGTGCTTATGGTAAGCTATACCTAGAAATTCAATCCATGAGTAGCACGTAAATTGTGGGGCCATGGGAGATGGATTTTATTAGGATATTTTCTGCCTCTGGATTTTACTGTGGCAAGTTGGTCTTTGGAGTCTGAGGCAAAGATTAGTGCTCACTTGCTTTTTTGGCCACAAGTGTTGGTGTACCCTTCCACACAATGCTGCTTAAGATTAGGGAAAGGATGGTTCTTGCCCTCTTCAATGTATCTTGTCTTAGTTTTGATTTGCACCCAGGTGCTATGATCTCCCACCTAATGAAGGTAATTTTATGTGGGGATAGTTGTCCAAATTGATGGCTTTGCAAGAGACAAACACAGAAGGCCCTGTTTCACCATTTTATTGATACCTAGTCTTCTAGTTTCATTCTAGTGCTTTGACAAATGCCATGACCAAAAGAAACCAAGGGAAGGAAAGGATTTCTTCAACTTACTGGTAACTGCATCATTGGCAAAGTCAGGGCAGGAACTCAGGGAGGGACTGGAAGCCGCAGCTATGGAGGAATGCTACTTACTGCCTCACTTACTCAGGGCCGTGCTTAGCTAGCTTTCTAATGCAGCCCAGTACTACCTTTCTAGGGGATGGTGGTGCCTACAGTGGATTAGACCCTCCCATATGAATCATCAATCAAGACCGTCTCTCCTAGGCATGGGCACAGGTTAATCAGATCTGGAGAATTCTTCAACTGAAATTTCCTTCTCAGGTAATGCTCGTCTATATCAAGCTGATAGTTTAAGCCAACTAGAATACCCAGGTGTCCATCCCAAATTAAAATTATTATTGAATTTCAATTTACTTGTGAAATTATATATAGGTATAGATGTGTGTCTGTGTGTGTGTGTGTGTGTGTGTGTGTGTGTGTGTGTGTGTGTGTGTAATTAAATGGAGTCATTAACCCATTTACTCGGACCCTTTCTTACTCGGACTTCTCTCTTTTCACTGGATTAGAAATTAACCATTTTCATTATGACAATTTTTTCCAGTTTTAGATTTATTTTTATTATTTTTAATTATAGGAATATGTGTATGTTTATGTGTACATAAATGAGCACAGATGGCTGAGTAGTCCAGAAGAGGATGTTGGATCTCCAGGAGCTGGAGTTACAGGCAGTTGTATGTTACCCAATGTTGGTGCTGGTGATTAAATACAAGTCCTTTTGGCAAGAACAGTACATGTCCTGCTACTGAGTCATCTCTTCAGCCCTTGTCCAAATACTAAGTTCCTTAACAAAGGCTACCAATATTGTTACCCTCTTCCTGAGAATTGAACTCTCTTCACCAATCCCCATCTCCCATATTATTCAACATCTACAAATTAGTCCTATTGTTTTTAACCATTGAGGCATATTAACGGAATGATATCATTTTCTACTATTATAATAAATGTGTGGGGTTGGGTACTTTATTACTCCATGCTGCATAGTGCTGGCTCTGGTGACGGTCCCTGCAGTACACCAGAACGCATGGTATTATGGATGCCATGATCACAAACATGAAGAGAAAGGGTAGGAGACAGGAAACTGGAGAGAACCTGGTGAGTAAGAACTATGTTAGGAAGCCATTCTGAGAAAAGGTCCTCCGATAACCTAAGTATCTCCTGCTGGCCTCTAGCTCTCAAGGGTACCATCGCTTTTCAACATCACCACACTGAAGCCCAAGAATCTAAAATATGAACCCTTGAGGCACAGGGCTTGCGCTTTGGTTTGTTTGCTTAGAGGAATTGTTTTTTGGAGCCAGCACGATGGCTCACTGGGTAAAGTTATTTTCCATTAAGCCATGCAACCCAAGTCTGAAGCCTAGAACCCACATGATGGGAAGAGAGATGTCCTGTGACCTCCACACACATGAGCACCCTGGCCTGAGCATGTCCCTACACACAGATCAATGTGAAGGAAGAGGAGGAGGGGAAGGGAGAAGAGAGAAGCAGGATGGAAGAGAAGAAGGAAAAAGGAAGAGGAAGGAGAGGGAGGAAGAAGTAATTGTTGTTAATTTTGGTTCTTTTTTACATTATCCTATTCTTTGGAGTTTCACTTCTTTGTTTTTTTTTTGTTTGTTTGTTTTTTGTTTGTTTGTTTGTTTGTCTTAAACAACCTTTACTTTTAAAACAGAGTAATTTTATGTTTTTCTTTCAGACTCTTCTATCAGCTCCAGAATTATAATGTTGCTTCTCATGTTTGTTGAGTCTGCTGAAGTCTGTGTGCCTCACGATGTACTCCCATGTAGTCTAATTAATTTTCATTTAAAGCTCATTTTTATTCGTGATCTGTGGCGGCAGAATGTAGGAATTCTGTCTGCTTTGGTTATAGAAACGTTGCTATGACAAGAGTTCCAGTCATTAAGACTTCCTTTAAACAATGGATTCTCAGGGAAGTCCTCCCCTGAAGCCCTGGGCAAGCTCACCCATGTGGAGTCCTTTGGTCTTTCTTTTGTGGAAAGGACTGTCTTTCTGCTTCTACATGTCGACCAACTCCAGACCAATGTCTCAATGTGTTCCCAGAAGTCTTGGTACCAAGGCTCACCCCCTCCCACACTCTGAGAGCATCCTCAGTCTTGCTGATGACTCAAGCTTCAAGTTACTTCTCCATTTCTGGTTGAAAAGCTGACCTTTCTGATTTTCACTCAACTTTGTAATTAATGTTTTCTATGTGTTTTTTATGGCGTACCTAGATATTTGTAGCTGGAGAGTCTGCTATTATCTGTAACAGCACGGTGCAGGGGATACTGGGATAAATGACTGGAATTGGGGGCACTTCAGGGATGAGGTGGAAACCTTGTGCAATGGAGACTCCATGGAATCTATGAGAGTAACCCTAGCAAAGACACCTAGTAATGGAGGACACAGAGCTTGAACTGCCCCATCTTCTGTAACCTGGCAAGGTCTCAAGTGGAGGGATTGGGACACCAACCCAGCCACAAAACCCTTATCCTACAGTTGTCCTGCCTGCAGAGTGTTCTGGGACCAGAGCCTAGCAGAATCCTCATCAAAGAGACCAGAGAGGATTCATCCCGATGCAGAGACCCATAGTCAAACATTAGACAGAGCTCGGGGAGTTCTCCCAAGGAGGGGGAGGAAGGACTGGAGGAACCAGAGGGGTCACAAGAATGCAGCCTACAGAATCAACTGACCAGGACTCATGGGGACTTGCTGAGATCAGGGAACCTGAAGGTATCCTCTACGTATGTTATGGCCGAGTAGCTTGGTGTTCTTGTGGGATTCCTAACAGAGGAAGCAGGGGCTGTCTCTGACTCTTTTGCCCTTTTCTTCCTGCTGGGTTCCCTCGTCCATAGTTGATTGGGATAGTATGGTTGATAGAATAGTATGTGTCTGGTCGTATTGTAGTATGTTATGCTGTGTTTGGTTGATGCCCCTGGGAGGCTTATTCTTTTCTGAGCATGACAGAAGGGCAGTGAATCAGAGAGAGAGGAGAGGCAGTGGTGAGAGTCTAGGGGAGAAGAGAGAGGGGAAATTGCTGTCGAGATGTAATATATGAGAGAAGAATTAAAAAAGGAAAAAACTCAAAACCAAACAAGCAATCAAACTGGAAATCCTTAGTTGCATTTGTTTGCATTTCCCCTTTTCCTTGTATTGATTAGTCAATGGGTCTTAAAAATCTCTGCATCTCTGTGCACCTTCTGGGTTTTACACAGGAGAGGTAAGTAAATAAACAGCCGACATTCAGCAGGCATTATATATAGCTCAGTATAAGTACAATGTGTATTCTGTGTGACACACAAAGTTGTCTGAGTTAATTGTACCATGATCCAGCTGCTTTTCAGATGGAGACAGAGAAGCCTTGGGAAGATGAACTTTTTGAGGGTCACACACATACTTGACTATGGCAGAGTCTGTGATCCTAACTCCAGGACAATATTGCCTGGTGCAGTAGACCACGGGGTCTTGTTCATTATCACACCTGGGTTTTTTTTTTGTTGTTGTTGTTTGGTTTTACTTTTGGTTTTCTCTCTCTGCCAGAGCATCCTGGCTAGTACTGTCTCATGATTTCTACAAAGAAAGGAAGAGATCCCTGGCCCCAGAGATCCCTGCTTTTTGTAACTTTGTTTTTTTTTTTTCCTCATTGGCAAAACTGAAAAATTCAAGATAGGCTTTAAGATTTGTCCCACTCTGAGAGTAGCTTACTCCATGTAGCTGCTCACTTAAAAAATAAGACCTGTTGGTCAGGGATGTAGTTCAGTTGGTAGAGTGCCTATCTACCTGGTATGCATGGAGCCTGAGATTCAGGCCCTGAAACCTCACCAGATGTCTTAACACATGCCTATCATCCACCATTAAGGAGCTGAAGCAGGAGAACTGAAGTTCAAGGCCACCCTCAGCTAATACCACCTTTGAGGCAAGCCAGAAATAAGTGAGAAGCTATCTCAAAAAGCAACCAAACAAACAACAACAAAATTTCTACTATGTACTTACTATTAATCTTTTTTTGCCTTATGGATTCTATGTTTCTGAAGTTCTGGTCTAATGATAGGGAGATCTCTGGGAGAGCCCTTCCTCACCTTTAATTCTTTGTATTATTATTATTATTATTATTACATTGTTACTTACTCATTTTGTGTACGTGCTCATGTGTGGGTAGTCTCAAACTATAGTCTCACCCGTGGATGTCAGAGGACAACCTGCAAGAGTTGCTTCTCTCCTTCCTCCATATGAGTCCCTGGGACCAAGCTCCATACCCACTGAGCCATCTCACAGGCCCAGCCCTTCCTCCTCTTTAAGGGGAGGATGGGTGGTGCTGAGAAAGAGCAACAGCAGCTGGTGAGGACATGAGCTTCAACTTCAGTCTTGTCCCACTGAAGCCGGGTCAGCTCCTGAAATTCTAAGCAAGTCTGGAATTCTTTATGGTAGGGTCGGAGAAGACAGTGAGGGAAAACCTCAAAAAGCTAATGCCCTTTTCTGAGTACATTTCCAGGCAGTGTTGAGCCACAATAGAGAAGGCAGCTTAGAAACTCGCAGGCTCAATAGGTTTATGGGAAAAATAATTTGGAAATTTGTTTTTATGGATTAATTAAGCTGACCATCAAATAACACTAAATATTGTTTTCATTAATTACATTGTAATTTTTGTCACTCATATGGGATGTTTGGGGAAATAAGTGAGGCATGTATAGCTATCTGTTTTGTGAGATTCAGTCTTAAATTTACAGTTTGTATAGACTACAGGAAGAGAAAATTATCTTTCTGTATGCATCGGGCTGCATTGATGAGAATAGAGTCATTTAATGCTACAAAAATATTACTATTGCATAGAAAGCTAACACTACTTACTGCTTTCAGAACTGTGGGCACTGTCCTCTACTACCTATGTAGTAGGCACTGGCCATAATTCTTCCTTTCTTTAACCTATTTCTATGACATTATAATTAAGATCAAAATTTAGTTTGGGGGCAAGGTGGGTATGATGAAGGATTGTAGAGGGGTGAATGTTATATAGGCGTATGAAAACGTTGTGTGAGAGTGTCCTGGTGAATCAGGACACACATGTCACCTCACCCCAGAGAGGGAACACGTCACAACCTAAATTAAAGATTCTAACCAAGTTTGACTTGATGAATCATGGGTTCTTTTAAATTATGAACTACTTTTGTAATGTAATGTGATATATATATACACATATATGTGTGTGTGTATGTGTGTGTATCACATAGCACCTTCAGCAGGATTTATAATTGTTCCCTAATCAACATCCTTTATGTAGCAAAAGGCATGAATATTTATACTTGGTTGCGATAAATACAACTATAAATCATCTTGTCAGATTTTCCTGCAAATGGCATGTCTCTAAAACTCTGACACTACAGATTTCAGAACTTTTTGAGTTTTGGCAAGAATTTAGGACAAAGAACTTTGACCAGCTCTTATACCTTAGCTAAGAGCTCCCGCTTTTGATACACACACATGCAGGTAACAACTGGACAGCACACGTTTAAGAGACTAGCCACGCCTCCATAATGAATGGGGACTGTTGGCCAGCAGCCTCTCCATGTCTCCTTCACGGAGACAAGACTGTCTGCAGAGCTCTTGGAAGGCTGAATCGTCTATTTCCTCTTAAGTCCTTGCTTGGACCATGGTGTTGAACAGGTATCATGTTCATCTTCCCAGGAGTTGTGTCAACTTGCGTGCTGTGTTTGCTTGCTTCTCCGAGGTGGTACACCTGGTGTGATGAAGTAGAGACAGGGAGAGGTCATTTGATGGAGGTCATTGGTCAGTATTGCCATCCCAAGGTGCATACTCCAGGCCCATTCCAGCTATTGTCCTGGTTGGCTCCACTCTCTGTCTGTACTGGAGCTGAATCTGCTTATCGACAGGATTCCATAAAGAAAGCAGGTTGGGTTTTTCAAGAACGGGGTTGTTCCTAGTGCCCCAAAGATAAACTGTATTCTACCACTAATTTTAGCTTGGGCCACAAGGACAATTGAAGCAAAGCAGGATCCTGGAGGACCAGCCTCATATTTAAACTATGTATTTATTCCAAGTGAATCTAATCAGTCAGTACCCAGATTAGGGTTGGTTTCCATCAACCATGCACTTATCTTCACCATTGTTCCCAAAATTCTGCATGAATTTGCAGCACTGCAGGCCAGAGGTTTGTTCCCTGTCACAGCCCAGCGTGATCTGAGCTGTGGACACAGGGTGACAGAAATGTGACACAGTGTGTTTTGGTAAGTTTAGGTGTAAATAGTCTCATGGTATAGAACTGTCTCTGTATGGCAACATGTCAGCACTCACACAGCCTCTAATTTTATAGTAATTTGGATTTCAAATTGTAAGATCCGGGGTGCTCACCATATTAAAAAAAAGTGATTAATTTCTCTTCTTTTCAGGAGTAATTCCCAAAGAATTTATGCATCTCCTCACCGATGCCAGACACGATACAATTTTTGAAATGGAAACATTTTTGGTTTCAGATCAGCCATTTTAGCCCCCAAATCACTCATTAACTTAATTGGATTTTCCTTACAAAGTATTGCCCCTAGGCTAAATGTTTGTATGCCAAAGCATATTTTCACTATGAAATTACTAACCTCTGTGAAAACTAATAGTTTAATTAGACCCATGCTACTACTGGAAACTGCTGTAACACAGTGACCTTTGTAACCTGTGTTTGTCCCGTTTCCGTTTGTTGCTTCATTGGTTTGATTTACGTTTCTCAAGGTCATTCAGTCAGAGCACACTCAGAGGAAGCTGTAGCCACAACATAGGTAGAGAAGCTCTTGTTCACTCCAAAACGGTTTAAGCCACTGTCTTAGTTAGGGTTTCTATTGCAGTGAAGAGACACTATAACCATGGCAGCTCTTAGAAAGGAAAGCATTTCATTGGGGTAGTGGCTCGCAGTTTCAGAGGTGTGGTCCATTATCATCATCATGCGGAGCATGATGGCATGCAGGCAGACATGGTGCTGGAGGAACAGCTGAGAGTCCTACATCTTGCAGGCAACCGGAAGTTGACTGATACACTAGGTAGTATCCTGAGCGTAGGAAATCACAAAGTCCGCCCTCACAGTGACACACTTCCTCTAACAAGGTCAAACCTACTCCAACCAAGTTACACCTCCCATGGTGCCACTTCTTCGGGGGGCCATTTTCTTCCAAACCACCATAGCCACTATAAACAAATGATAACTCATAATAACCTATGGAGTTTCCTCAATCTATTTAGCACTAAAAGATGGATGAATCTCTTCTGTGTTAGACACTAAGTTCCCCTTTTTTTGTGTGCTTGGGGTGGCTGATGATGAATGAAACAGTAATGCTGATTTGAAAAGTAAGAGCTTTTTTTAAAAAAAAAATTTAGATTTATTTTAGTTTCTGCGTATAAATGTTTTATTTGCATGCATATCTGTGGACCACATGTGTGCCTGGTGCCTGCAAATGTCAGAAAGAGGATTTTTGATCCCCTTTGAAATATGGAGTATAGACAGTTGTGAGCTGCTATGTGGGGGCTGGGAACCAAACCCAGTTTGAATGTAATTGGCCCCCATAATCTCGTAGGGAGAGGCACTAATAGGAGACGTGGCTTTGGTGGAGTAGGTATGGCCTTGTTAGAGGAAGTAAGTCACTGTATGGTGGGCTTTGAGGTTTTCTATGCTCAAGAAACTGCCCATTGTCTCAGTCAACTTTCTGTTGCCTTCAATATGTAGGACTCAGCTACTCCAGCACCATGTCTGCCTATATGCTGCACACTCCTATCATGATGATAATGGACTGAACCTCTGAAACATAAGCCACTACCTGAATTAAATATTTTCTTTGTAAGAGTTGCCATGGTCATGATGTCTCTTTACAGCAATAAAAACCTAAGACACCTATCTTACCAAACCCTAAATCAAAGATTTCAGTTTGTGTAAAGAATAAAGAACTACAGAAGAAAGAAAAGTCACTTGGAAGCAACTCAACACATCTAGACTATGAAATGATCTATTTGAAAACTGACCTAGTCTTGTTTATAACCAATAATAGCAAAATAAATGTGCAAACAGATGTTTTGGATCCAGATCCAAAAAAAATAAATATACCTAGACATTAGATGGTAGTGGCAATTGTAGGGGAAATTTATGATTATATAGTAGCTATTAGAAAGGCAAAATTTCACAAATGAAATTCCAGAGAGTATGGGGAAACACTAATATGAGTTTAATTTAAATATAGCATATGAGAATTGTGGTTGTGTGAGTATGAAAGGTCATCCAGTTTCATGTGTTTGAACACTTGATTCCCAGGAGTGGCCCTGCTTTGGAAGGTTGTACGCTGTGGAGGTAGATGTAGGTGGAGTTTTTAGTGGGATCACTGACCAGTTCCCAAATAATCACACAAAGCCTTATTATTAATTATAAATTCTCGGCTGATAGCTTAGACTTGTTACTAACTAGCTCTTACAACTTAACCCATATTTCTTGTCTACACTCTACCACATGGTGGTACATTTTTTTCAACACAGCATGTTCAACTCCTGCTTTCTTTGCATCTGACTCAAGATTCCCATGAGTTCTCCCTTCTCAGCATCCTCTCAGTTTGGCTTTTCTGCTTAATCTCTTTCCGCCTAGCTATTGGCCAGGCAACTCTTTTATTAAACCAATCAGAAAGGGCCTTGGCAAAGACACATCCTCAGCATGTACAAAAAGATTTTCCCATGATAGTTGGAATCTGGCTACAGCAAATGGGTCACTGGGGGTAAATCATGATGTTTTTTGACTAAGTCACCTTTCCTATCTGCTCTGCTTTTTAATTGCAAGTACAACGTGACAGTTACCTCACATTCCCACTGCCATGATGGATGGCTGCAAATCCTCAGACTTGAAACCAAGCTAAACCCTCCATCAAATAGCTTCTTGTCATGTATTTAGTCACACAGCACAGAAAATAATGAATGCGAGTTGGTTACCAAGAGAGAGGTTATCCCTGTGATAAGCCCGACCACATGCTTCGTAGGCCTTTGCGACTGCCTTGAAGAAGTATAGAAATACTTGAAACTGTGGACTAAGAAAGCCCTAGAATGCTCTAATTATACTATGTATTCTGGCTGTGGTTCAGAAGACCAGAAAGCTAGAAAACACAGAGGTTAGGTGAATGAAGTTTCAGAGGAGTGAGGACTTATAATAGGTCCTTGCTTGTCGGGACCACCAGCCCACAAGTAATGACATGGAGACTTCTTATTAATTATGAAAGCTTGGCCTTTATCTTAGGCTTGTCCCCACCTAGGTCTTATAACTCAAATCAACCTGTTTCTATTAATCTACATTCTTCCATGTGACTTTTACCTTTCCACAGTACCAAACATTCAACTTGCTCCAAGTCTCATTGGCATCTTTCCTCTTCTCTTCTTCCTGGAGTTCTCTCTCTCCCCAGAAATCCTGCCTATTCTTTCCTGCCTAGCTATTGGCCATCCAGCTCTTTATTAAACCAATCACAGTGATACCTCTTCACACACTGTAAACAAATAGTCCACAACATTTTCCCCTTTTGTCTAAATCAAAAGGAAAGGGTTTAATTCTAACACAGTAAAACTATATACAATAAGAACTATTATCAGGTAAGAATTATGTTCACAATGTCTAGTTCATTTACATTTGGCAAATTCAGAGAAAATACTCCATTATCTATCCTATTTTGGTGAATCCAAAGTTTTATACTTAAACCTTTTTTTGTCATAACTTTTATTACCAAACTAAAACTATCTTTTTCAAACTCAAAACATTTTCTTGTATAAACAATTTAAGCTTTTATGTCTCTCAACTTCATATACTTCACACCTCTTTTGTGAGTTTTTTTCTGAATTTGGTAATAAGCAAAATTGTAACTATAACTATCTAGCCTTTAACCCTATCAGAGACACAAGAAGGATATAATAGTCTCTGAGTAAACAGGAAGTATAGAGCAAAAAATTTCCCAAACTATAGAAATGACAAAGACAGTTTGCCTGGACAGTCACCAAAGGCTCCTCTGTAACATTGGTGCAACCATCTTGGGCCTACAGGCCCAGATTATCTGACAGACTTTTCTGTGAAGCAGAAATTTAGAAGGACTGTCCTACCTCATCATAACAAAGTTTGGCAATTGCTGTCTTTTGTGTCCTGCTTGTCCAATTTGGACAATATACTGTCAGCAGTTGAGGTAAGGGCAATTTTGTTGCACAGTGCCCAACTTTGCCACAATGAAAACAAATAACTGTATGGAAATTCTTTGATGCCCATCATCCTTTTTTGAAGTAAATTGGTGCTACTGGGTACAGACGTGTCTCGCTGTCATGAAAAGTCTTATGTTATTAAAACATCTGAACTGTCATATTCTATAGGCCTCTGAAGTGTTTGAAAATGATCTGTTTATCTAAAATAGCATTTAAAAAATTCAAAGTCAACAAAGCTCCATACAGGATTGTTTGACCTTGAAAACATACCTCACATAGCCACAGATTTGATTGTTAGATGACTAACTACTAACCTGTATTTATTCATTTTTGTAGTTTGTAATAACTTTAAGAACTATAAATTTACATTACATTGTTAAGTGAACTGCATAAGTACAATACCTTAAATAAGAACAGAAACATATATACACTATAACAAAATAACCTTATAATTGTATCAACATACAAAAAATCCATACCAATATAAAATCTTTAAGACTAGTAATTGCTTTTTTAGTTTAAAATTCAATAATCTTACCTTTTATACTATAATTTCTATATCCACTCCACCTTTTTAGAAAGAGATCTTTGAATCCAACCTGCTTTGTTTAGTTTTCTTTTTTCCTCTGACCATGACCAGTAACAACTTGCAACCAAATCCCCTAAGTGGTGACAAACTTATAACCCACCAAAAGACCAAAATCACCCACTCTGTTTCTTGGGAATGTAAGTGTTGTGATCTCTAAATTGCTTCCTGTTGTCTGGGAAGATGACATCTTTAGGGGACCCTGAGAAAATTGGTATAATGATCAAGTCCTGGGAGAACTAATTGTATCATTTGTTGTCCAGTCTCTGTATGATGGAGAAATATAGAACTTATCTGGAGTCCTGACTGGACTATCTCATTCAGTAGCTTTGAAACTGTTCTGGATGCAAAATTTTGAGGAACTACAACAGAGGCATTCTAGGAGGTTGGTTGATCTGGGCTACTTGTCTTTACTGAAAACTCACAAAACTTTTTTCTGAAAACACACAAATGTTTAAAAGTATATATATGTGTGTGTGTCTGTGTCTGTGTATATATATATATATATATATATATATATATATATGGATTAACACATGTACATAATGTACAATGTACACAAGTCAGCTAAAGATGATGTTTTTGTTTTATATTCGAGCAGGTATAATGCATCTGTCAACTTTATAAGTCAGTTTGGACTGTCATAAGAACTCTAGCCAACAAGATTTATCATGTTTCATCTAGTCTCAGAGCTGTTCCCATGTACAGGGATCAGCATATACATCTCCTGTCTTGTAGTATATTTTTGTTATTTGTCTATAGCCAAGATCCTCAGGAAGTCTCCCCATATCAAATTTTGTCTTTATTAATTTTGAAGAAATCTATATATTTCTATTTCCTGTGGAAATGAAAACAAAACCTCTCCCCCAACTCAATATATTTTTTGACTTCCATTCTGAAGTTGAGACATTCATAAAATATGTAGGTTGGTTTAGTTTAGCAGTTTCCATAATCCAGTATCTCTCCGCAGCTATTTATTTTGCTCATTAGCATTTAAAAAATTCAAAGTCAACAAAGCTTCATACAGGATCATCCAGATACCCTGTGTATGTTCCATCATCATATACCTTTTTTTTATTACTTTACTCTTTCTTTAAAGAATTTACTTTATTAGTTTTAAACTATTTTTATGATTGTCTATACCTACTTTTCTTTTTTGAGCACCTAAGTACATTTTAAAACATATTGTATCTATTTAGAGGCTTTCTCAGACTGGGCCTGTCTCTCTGCACGCCTGCAGCCACTTCTGACCATATGAGGCAAAACTTAATCTGTTAGGCAGCAAGCTAGGCCCTGTATATGTGTAAGGTAAGAGAACTGTCAATTTTGATATGTTTGAGAATAAATTGTATACATAATAGTTATTTTGCCCTATGCATTTCAAAGTATATCCCCAAATAGTCTTTTTCACAGCTATCATATATTTAGTAGCAAAATATATTTAATTTGGATTATGTTATGTTGTAGAATATTATTTTAACTCAGCAAGGATGTGTTACTTTTGTTTATGCTGAGGAATATTACATTAATCATGTAAAGGTGTGTTACATTTGTTTATGCTGCACTGTTTAATGATCTAAGGATATGTATATTCTTAGATTGCACCTTTGTTTTCATCCTTAGAGTTACATCTTTTTTTTCATCTTGTCTGCTGGCACCTGATTGGTCTATTAAAAAGCAGAATGGCCAATAGCTAGACAGGGAAGGGATAGGTTGCACTAGTGGGCAGAGAACAACTAGGAGGAGAAATCTAGGTTCCAGAGAGCAGGAGAAGAGAATGTAGGAGTAAGAGAGGGACATGCCCAGGGCCAGAAGCCAGGCAGCCACCAGTCAGCCAGACACAAGAAGCAGGAAAGTAAGAAGTACAGAAATAAACAAAGGCAAAAAAACACCCTGAGGCAAAATATACATAACGAGAAACAGATTAAACTAAGAGCTATGACAAAGCCAAGCATTC
The DNA here is from genome assembly GCA_004026605.1 of Ondatra zibethicus. Taxonomy (NCBI): domain Eukaryota; kingdom Metazoa; phylum Chordata; class Mammalia; order Rodentia; family Cricetidae; genus Ondatra; species Ondatra zibethicus. Next base: position 61,848 of record PVIU01005617.1, on the reverse strand, counting down.
ATAACTCATAATTAGTCTCTGTGTCATGATCTGAGCTGTTTGGTGGCCCAAAAGAAAGTGAATTACAATATATCTTAATTTTTATATTCTAATATCTATCAAACAGGTAATAATGCCTTTGAAAACATTGCTTTACAATCTAAGATAAAGTATGATGCTGAATTGCCAATTTCTTTAGCCTTGTTTAGTCTGATCATGTTCCCAGATTTCTCTATATGTATGTGCATGCACATGTGCATGCATGCACGCACACACGCACACACTTTCCCTTTAACAGGACTGTCCTGACTTTCAGTTTACTAGAAGATTTTGTTCAGAGAGTATTACATTTGGTATTGTCTGATGCTTGCTCACCTGACTTTCATAGTGGTATTACTTTTGGTCAAGCATCAACATGTGGTCTGTTTTTGCTTCCATAACCACTGTGCTTTTCCCTTGCAATCATGATGACCTCATGGGAGGCAAAGACCATGGAAATATCTCTCTACTCATCAAAAAGTTCCCCTATCTAATATCCACTGATGAATCTTGCTTGATACATGTTTGTCAAGTGGCTTCTTGAGATATGATCCAAATATCATAGAAATTACTTTTTGTGTGTGCCCAATTCCATTAGTTTTGTTATCCTTACAGAGTTGTGCAACTAGAACCACAATCTCATAACATTTCTATCATCCACAAAGGAAATTCTGGATTTATTTGTCCACTAATCTTTTCCACTTCTTCAGCTTTCTTTAAGGTAGAAAGTTGGCTCATTCTTTTGCAATCTCCTTTATAATGGAGGCACTTATAGGTATTGTACATTTGCTATGTTATATCTGCTTTGTTCAGTTAAATGTTTTCTAATTTCTATTTTCATCCATGGGTTATTTAGAGATCACTGTTTACTTTTTGTAAATTTGTGAGCTTCTTTAATTTCTTTGTGTCATTAATTTGTAATTTCATTGTATTACTTGAATGTTGGGAGCATTCATTGTATGGCTTCTATCCTAAATTGAGCCTTGTTTCCAAGGTACCTGTTCAAGTTATATCCCCCCAAAAAAATCCATATGTGCTTGAGAAGGATTTACATTCTGGCCTTGCGGAATGTTCCATAGCTGTCATTTAGGTCTAGTTAGTGATAGCGCTATTTAAGTCTTTTATATCTTTGCTGAATAGTATCATTTGCCCTGCTATAATTTGGACAGGTATACCCCAAAGGCCCATGTGCTAATGGTTTAATCTTCAGTTGTAGTATTGTTGGGAGTAAGCAGGACCTAGCTGTTGACTTTCAATCACATGTAAGTGGGGAGCCCTCAAAGGGCATATTTGGATCCCAGCTCCTCATCTTTCTCTCTTTGCTTTCTGGTTACCAAGAACTGAATGGTCAACTCCACCCATATTTCAACATCATTTGTTGCTTTACCACAGGCCCAAAGCAATAGGAGCAACATGTGTGAACTGAAGTAAACAGACAAGAAAACTGACTTTCTTCTGCAAGCTGATTTAATTCAGGAGCTCATTAGTCACAGAATGCTGACATAGTAGGCATTATAAAGAGATGCTACTGAAATTTCCACTGTTACTATAGACTCTTTTTCCATTCAATTCTGTCACTGTTTTCTGTCGTCTAGTAAATATATTTTATCTTAAGGTTTCTATTTCTTTCTTTTTTTTTGGTTTTGGTTTTTCAAGACAGGGTTTCTCTGTAGCTTTGGAGCCTCTCCTGGAGCTAGCTCTTGTAGACCAGGCTGAACTCAAACTCACAGAGATCAGCCTGCCTCTGCCTCCCAAGTGCTGGGATTAAAGGCGTGCGCCACCACCGCTCAGCTGGTTTCTATTTCTATGATAAAACAGCAAAAGCAAATGGAGGAGGAAAGGATTTATTTCATCTTTTACTTCCCAGTAACAGTCTATCATTGAGGAAGTTAGGACAGGAATCAGGAGGTAGGAATTAAAGCAGAAGTTGTAGAGTAATGCCACTTACTGGCTTGCTCCCCGTGGCTTCTTCACCTTGCTTTCTTATAGACCCCGGGACCAACTGCCTAGGGGTAGAACCACCCACAGTGGGCTGGACCCTCCCACATCAATCATTAATCTAGAAAATGCCCTACGAGCTTGTCCCATCTTTGGCAGCCTTTTCACAATTGAGGTTCTCTCCGCTCAGATGACTCTAGTTTGAACAGTATTTATTCTTTTATTTGTGGGATTAATTGGCTCCTTTATAAGAAACTTATTTATGTCCCTATTAACAGTTTTTTCCTTAAAGCCTGTTCTGTGTGATATTAGTATAGACACTCTACTAATGGCTTGCTGTTTGCTTGTTGTGCCTTTTCTTTCAATCTACATAGGTTTTGTTTGTTTTTTAAGAAAGAGTCTTACTGTGTATCCCTAACTGGCCTGGAACTCAGTATTTAGACCAGATTGGCCTTGATTTCACAGAGAGTCACCTGCCTCTGCCTCTCCAGGGCTGGAATTAAAAGCATGTGATATCATCATACCCAGCTTACATAGTTCTAAAAATATGAAACATAATCATAGAGTTGAATTTTTAAATTTTAAACATAATTTGATAATCTGTCTTTTTGTGTGTTTAACTCATTCACAACTACGTCATAATGTAATTATTGACAGTTGGATTTGTATCATTCACATTGTGATTTATTTGGTATAGATTTTATATACTTTCGTTCCTCTGTTCTTCCTTTACTCACATCTTTCATGGTATATGATTATATTTTAGAATGTCATTCCAATTTCTTAAGTTTTTAAATATGCTATGAATCATTTTCATAAGGGTTCTTTTGGGACTCATATCAACACATACTTCAGAATAATAACGATGAAAGTCCAGTAATGAGGAGAGACTTTGCCCCAGGATAACTGTACTCATTCTCTATTTTCTTGTGCTGCTACGGATGTGGTTTTCACATCAGTGTATATTATACACAAGAATGCTACATTATAAATACAGCTCCCTGCATCTTCTGGATTAGATAAGGCAAGTCTAGGGTAGTATGGCTATAGCCCTTCATGTTCTCTTAGCTCATCTTTTAAATGAATAATTATAATGTCTTTTATATTGACTTGTTTTACGTATTGTTATGGACACTCACTTTTCTTCATAAGCTCGGATTATTTATTGGCTGTTGACATTTCCAGCTTCCACCACAGCTTCATTCTCTTCTTCCCTTTGTATTCTATCGTATTTGTCACATCATTAGGTAAGTTTTTAAAATTTCAATTGAATAACAATTTTTAATTGTGTTTGAGACTTTTGCTAAGGGCTGGCCAGATGCCTCAGTGGGTAAAGGCACTTTTCTGCCAAGGCTGGTGGCTGCAGTTTGATCCTCAGGGACACATGATGGAAGGAGAGAGCTGGCTCCCCTAAGTTATCCTCTGACCTCCATGTGTGTGCTGTGTCACACACACACACACACACACACACACACACACACACAACCACACATACATGGGTACATATACAAAATAAATAAAAATGTAAGAAATTAAAATTTCTTTTAGGATACATCTGATCATAGTTCTGTCCTTGTTCACCTGTGCATGTCTGTATTTTGTTGAAAGATAGTTTTCTAGATATACAACTTTTTTTTTATATCATTTTACTACATTCTGGTCACTTAGTTTTTTTGTGAAAAAAAATAGACTATTGATTTTTTTCCCCCTTTGGGCTGATAGGTTACTTTTCTTCCTTAGCTATCCTGATAACTTTGTCTTCATGTTTTAGCTATTTGCCAATGATGTGTGTTAGTATGGGCATTTTTTGTGGTTATCCTAATTGGAATTTATTGAGTTCATTGTTCAGGTTAGTGTTTTTCAGTAAATTTGTCAATGCTCAGTGATTATTACTTTGAATACATTTCCTGCTCTTATGGTCATGGGCCAAATAATGACCTTCACCAGACCACGTCCATGCCTGATCTGTGGGACTTTTGAATGTATTACCTTTACCAAGAAAAAAGAAATTTGCATATGTGATTAAGATTATCCAGAAATGATTATCCTAGGTTCTCTATGTGGGTCCTTATTAACTATGAGTCTTTTAAGAACTTTTCCTGACTGAGATCAGAGTTGGAGGAGAATGGGACCATGAAAGGTGGTTAGGTTGCTACTTAGCATGTCTTCAGAAGTTATTTTATATAATTGAGCCCATATTTCCTTTAACTTGAGTATCATCTCCCCATCTCAGCCTCTTCTTAGCTGGCACCACCATTTAACTTTGTGCCTCTATGGACTGGACTATTAAGGAATGAGGACATTTTCTATGGGCTGGAAGATTTCCCCTACATGGTAACGGTAGTGCAGTCCCGCTAGAAGCTCCATTTCGGCGCACGTTTAGCCTACAGAACCTTAACGCTGTTGCTTGAGAAGCACAAACACAATACCTATCTCTAGTGTCTCTTTCTGATGCAGGTTTTATTTATTTGATGGTAAGCTGTGTCATGCCTGGATTTTTGTTTTGTTTGTTGTTCTCAATCTCCCTCTCCCCTCCCCCCCCCCATGTATTCTGCAGGTTGAAAATGGCCTCTTGGTCTGCCTTCAAATTCATTGATCTTTTCTTCTACTGATCAAAATCCATTGTTGACCTTTCTAGTGAGCTTTTCATTTTGGCTCTGTTACTTTCCAGTTCCAGTATTTCCACGTGGTTGTTTTTACTTTAAAACTTTATCTGTGAGTAGTCTCATCTGATGAGTCATTGTTATCATACTTTTTTCCTTTAGCACATTAAGTAGAGATTCATTTGACTATTTTAGTTTCCATATATAAGTAAGATTGTAAGGGCTGGCCAAATGACTCAATGGGTAAAGGCACTTTCTGCCAAGCCTTTCTATGTTTAGATAATTTCACTTAACAAGACCTCTTTTATGCACATCCATGTTGAAGGATGACAAGATTTCCTTTCTTCAAAAGGTGTCCAGTAAGATTCATCATTTGTTTACTCCACATTCCTTTGCCATCTCTTCATGAATGTGTATTATATGCCATTAGATGGCTATCCCTTCATCGTGGCTGTCGTGAATAACACTGCATGGACCTGGCGGGCACAAAGCATCTCTTTAAGATTGTGATTTCAATTCGCTTGGACAAAAAGCCAGAAGTGAGACTCCTAGGCCACGTGTCAATTCTGTTTAACCTTTTGAGTCATCTCTACTTTCCATGGAAAATAAACTGCTTTGTCTTCATAATGTCCTGGAACTCTCCTTCCTCTGCCTCTTGACCAACACCTGTCTTTTGTCTCTGTAATGGCAGTACTGATGTCATTGTGGTCTGGCTTGGATTTCTCTGATGGTTAGTGACGTCTAAATACCTTTTTATATACCTGACAGACACTCGTATGTCACCTTTGGGGGAAATGTTAATTTAAATCCTGTGCCAATTTTCAAATTTACTTATTACTTTGCAACTGAGTTTATGACTTCTTTATATATTGTGGCAAACCCCTTACTAGATAAGGGCTATTTTTTCAAATATGTTTTATTTATTCATTGACAAGTTCATACAGATATCTAAAATGTCTCTTAATCCTGCCTACCCCCAAGTCCTTCTCCTACTTCTCCCAGATAACCTCTCTCAACATGTCCCCTTCCCACTTCCATGTCCCCTCCTGTTTCATTTTTGAACTCACCGTGTCCAGTTAGTGCTTGTTGACTGTGCAGGTAGCTAGAAGTGCAGCGAATTCATGGGTGCAGCAGTGTGTCACACCCAGAAAAAAATACTTCAGAATCCTGTTTTCTATCCTATGGCTCTTGCCTTCTTTCCACCCCTCTTCCTCTGTATATCCTGAGCCTTGAGGGAGTGATACAGATGTCACCTTTAGGGCTGACCACTCAATGGTCATTTACTCTCAGCACTTTGACCAGTTATGAGCCACGGCACTCACTGCTGCCCTCTGTGGAAAGAAACTTCCTGATAGGCGATTATGGCACATGCCTTTAATCCCAGCACTTGGGAGGCAGAGGTAGACAGATCTCAAGTTCAAGACCAGCCTGGTCTACAGAGCAAGTTCCAGGACAGCCAGGGTTACATAGAGAAACTCTGTCTTGGAATCGCCCCCCCCCACCTCCCAAAAAGGAAAGAAATTTCTCAGGCTCAGGTTGATAGCAGCACTGATTATGGGTTGATAGCCATCAAGGTTTAGAAGACAGTTTGAGAACCTACCCATCTAGCAGAATAGTAGCAGGTTCCCGCTAGGGCCCATGATCTCCTGAGCCATGGCTCCTGACCAGGTTTGCAGTGCCAGGCATGAATCCCTTGTTTCAAACAGGCCTCAGATCCAGTTAAAAAGTGGAGGTGGGGGTTTGCCAAGATCTCCAACCATTCCGTAGGTTACCTTTCATCTTCATGTTTGACCGCTTCCTGTACTATGTAGAAGCCTTCTAGCTTTGTTTAGTCCCACTTCCTGTGCTGTGTAGTTCCACTTCCTATACTGTGTAGTTCCACTTCCTGTACTGTGTAGAAGCCTTATAGCTTTGTTTAGTTCCACTTCCTGTGCTGTGTAGTTCCACTTCCTATACTGTGTAGTTCTACTTCCTGTACTGTGTAGAAGCCTTATAGCTTTGTTTAGTTCCACTTCTTTACTTTGGCTTTTGGTGTCACATAAAGAAAAGAAAATAAAACAAAAATATTGCTAAGACTAATGTCAAAGAGCTACATTTTCTTCTAGGAATTTTATGGTTTCAATTTCAGTCAGACTGGAGTTTGTGTTCTATTTTGCATTTGTTTTTGCGCACAGTGAAGGATCCAGTTTCCGTCTTCTGGTTGTAGATAATTCAGTTTTCCTAACATTTTAAAAAAGAGACTATCATTCCTTTACTTCTGGTATTGTAACTTTATTTCTGTACCCATTACTCTATTACACTGGCCCAAATATTTGTTCTTCTATCTTTGCTGTGCTATTTTGATTACTGTTACTATGTAATTTTAAAAAAATTATCAAGTATGATACAACTGAAATTATTCTTTTTCTTGTTCAAGCTTGCCTTTGCTCTGGATCTTTGCTTATTCTGTATGAATTTTGACATATTTGTCCTGTTTCTGTATAAGATGTTATTGGAATGTTGCTAGATTGTATTGAATCTATTTATCACTTGGGTAATTGAGACATTGTAACAATATTAATTTCTTTACTCTATGATCATAGGAAATCCTTTCATTCATTTGTATTTTCTTTCATTACTCAGTGTCTTAGGATTTCTATTGCTGTGATGAAACACCATGACCAAAAAGCATGTTGGGGAGGAAAGGGTTTATTTGCCTCACACTTCCCTATCATAGTCCATTATCGGAGGAGGTTAGGACAGGAACTCAAACAGGTCTGGAACCTGGAGGCAGGAGCTGATGCAGAGGCCATGGAGGTGACTCTTACTGGCTTGCTTCCCCTAGCTTGCTCAGCCTGCTTTCTTACAGAGTCCAGAACCACCAGCCCAGAGATGGCACCACCCACCATGGGGCTGGCCCTCCCACATTGTTCAATAATTGAGGAAATGCCTTACAGCCAGATCTCATGGCGGCATTTCCTCAACTGAGGCTCCTTCCACACTGATGACTCTAGTTTGTCTCAAGCTGACTCACAAATCAGCCAGCACACTCAGTAGCTAACACTTTTCAGTGGACAGATATTTTCCCTTCCTTACATTTGTTCTTTACTATTTTACTTTATCCTCATTGTTTATGTTTTATTCCATTCCATATGATCAAGTGGTCTTGATCACCTTATTGGTACTTCACAGCTTCCTTCCTTCTTTCCTTCCTTCCTTCCTTCCTTCCTTCCTTCCTTCCTTCCTTCCTTCCTTCCTTCCTTCCTTCCTTCTTCCTACTGTTCTGCAACTTTACTGGATTTGGTAAATTGTTCCAAAAGATGGTGTGTGTGTGTGTGTGTGAAAAAGAGACCAAGAGAGAGAGAGAGAGAGAGAGAGAGCTTGAGAGATCTTCAGAGTTTTCTTTCAAGGGGATTATTCCATCTGCAAAGAGAGACAATTACGTTTCTTCTTTTGATGACTTTATCTTGCTTAATTTCCCAGATAAGAACAATAATGAATAGAAATGGGTATGATATGAAGGATGCTTCCGTGTCCTCCTGATTTAGAAGAAAACTGATAGCATATCACCTTTCAGGATGTTACACGGTCCAGATGTACATGACCTTTATTGTGTTCACATGCATCCTTTCTATGCCAAACTTATTGAGGGTTTATTATTGTTCATTTGTTTGTTTCTGGAGATGAGGTCTCATGACATAGCCTAGGTGGGCTTCAAACTTGCTGTGTCCCCCAGGCTGGTCTTGAATTGCAATCCTTCTGTCTCGGCTTCACTATCATGGTATTTGAGGCATGTAGTACCTCTCCTGGATTGAGAGTATCTATGTTGAACAGATGTTGAAATGTATGTGGTTTAAGATCGGACCACTCTGTGTCATCCAAACCAGCCTGTAACTTACTATACTGCCTAAGCTGGCCTCAAACTCTCAGCAGTCCTACCTAAGTGCTTCCATGACAGGCATGAGCCACTGCTGCATTGGCAGATGCTGCATTCTGTCAAACGCCTCCTTTGTATCCATGGTGAGGATCAGCTTTCGCTTTCATTCTAATAAGGTAACCTCTCACATTTATAGGTTCTCAGATGATGAACAGCTCTTGAATGGCAAGAATAAAGCTCATGGGTTCATGATATAATATTATTTTAATATACTGTTAAATATAACATTTTCTTGAGAATTTATGCATGTATATTTCTCAGAAATATTGGTCTTTAATTTTTAAGTTCTTTTTTTGGTGTGGCTTTAAATCAGATAATATGGGCTTATACAATTGAGCTAGAAGTGTTTTCCTCCCTTTCAATATTTTGTTTTTTGGGGTTTTTTAATTAATTTTTGTTAGGCTCTACATTTTTCTCTGCTCACCTCCCTGCCTCTCCCCTAGCCCCTTCAACCCTCTCCCAAGGTCCCCATGCTCCCAATTTACTCAGGAGATCTTAACTTTTCCTATTTCCCATGTAGATTAGATCTATGTAAGTCTCTCTTAGTGTCCTCATTGTTGTCTAGGTTCTCTGCTATTGTGGTTTGTAGGCTGGTTTTCATTGCTTTATGTTTAAAAACAACTTATTAGTGAGTACATGTGATAATTGTCTTTCTGTGTCTGGGTTACCGCACTCAAAATGATGTTTTCTAGCTCCATCCATTTGCCTGCAAAATTCAAGGTATTATTTTTTTCTGCTGTATAGTACTCTGTTGGGTAAATGTACCACATTTTCCTTATTCACTCTTCGGTCAAAGGGCATTTAGGTTGTTTCCAGGTTCTGACTATGACAAACAATGCTGCTATGTACATAGTTGAGCACATGTCCTTGTGGCACGATTGATCATCGTTTGGGTATATACCCAAAAGTGGTATTTCTGGGTCTTCAGAAAGGTTGTTTCCTAATTTTTCTGAGAAATCACCACACTGACATCCAAAGGGGCTGTACCAGCTTGCATTCCCACCAGCAATGCAGGAGTGTTCCATTTACCCCACAACCTCTCCAGCAAAAGTTGTCATCAGTGTTTTTGATCTTGGCCATTCTTACAGGTGTGAGATGGAATCTCAGAGTTGTTTTGATTTGCATTTATCTGATGACTAAGGATGTTGAACATTTCCTTAAGTGTCTTTTAGCCATCTTAGGTTCCTCTATTGAGAGTTCTCTGTTTAGGTCTGTACTCCATTTTTTTTATTGGATTATTTGTTCTTTTGATGATCAATTTCTTGAGTTCTTTGTATATTTTGGAGATCAGACCTCTGTCTGATGTGGGGTTAGTAAAGATCTTTTCCCATTCTGCAGGCTGTAGTTTTGTCTTGTTGACCATGTCCTTTGCTTTACAGAAGCTTTTCAGTTTCAGGAGGTCCCATTTATTAATTGTTTCAGTGTCTGTGCTACTGGGGTTATATTTAGGAAGTGGTCTCCTGTGCCAATGTGTTCAAGTATACTTTCTCTTCTATAAGGTTCAGTGTGGCTGGCTTTATGTTGATGTCTTTGATCCATTTGGATTTGAGTTTTGTACATGGTGATAGATATAGGTCTAGTTTCATTCTTCTACATGTTGATATCCAATTATGCCAGCACCATTTGTGAAATATGCTTTCATTTTTCCATTTGAAATTTTTTGCTTCTTTGTCAAAAATCAGGTGTTCGAAGGTGTGTGGATTTATATCTGAGTCTTCGATTTGGCTCCATTGGTCCTCCTGTCTATTTTTATGCCAATACCAGGCTGTTTTCAGCACTGTAGCTGTGTAGTAGAGTTTGAAGTCAGGGATTGTGATGCCTCCAGAAGTTCTTTTATTGTACAGGATTGTTTGGGCTATCCTGGGTTTTTTGCTTTTCCAAATGAAGTTGAGTACTATTTTTTGAGGTCTGTGAAGAATTTTGCTGGGATTTTGATGGGCATTGCATTGAATCTGTAGATTGCTTTTGGTAAAATTGCCACTTTTACTATGTTAATTCTACCTACCCAAGGGCATGGGAGATCTTTCCACTTTCTGATGTCCTCTTCAATTTCTTTCTTCAAAGATTTAAAGTTCTTGTCATACAAGTCTTCCACTTATTTTGTTAGAGTTACTCTGAGATATTTTATGCTATTTGTGGCTATTGTGAAGGGTGTTGTTCTCTGATTTCTTTCTCAGCCCATTTATCATCTGTAAACAGAAGGGCTACTGATTTTTTTGAGTTAATCTTGTATCCTGCTACATTACTGAAAGTGTTTATGAGTTTTAGAAGTTCCTTGGTAGAATTTTTGGGGTCACTTATGTAAACTATCATATCATCAGCAAATAGTGAGAGTTTAACTTCTTCTTTTCCAATCTGTATTCCCTTGATCTCCTTTTGGTGTCTTATTGCTCTAGCTGGGACCTCAAGAACTATATTGAATAGATATGGAGAGAGTGGACAACCTTGTCTTGTTCCTGATTTCAGTGGAATCACTGGGAGTTTCTCTCCATTTAGTTTGATGTTAGCTGTTGGCTTGCTGTATATTGCCTTAATTATGTTTAGGTATGTTCCTTGTATCCCTGCTTTCTCCAAGACCTTTATCATGAAGGGATGTTGTATTTTGTCGAAAGCTTTTTCAGCATCTAATGAGATGATCATGCGGTTTTATTTTTCAGTTTGTTTATATGGTGGATTACGTTGACAGACTTTCATATGTTGAACCATCCCTGCATCTCTGGGATGAAGCTAACTTGATCATGGTGGATGATGGTTCTGATGTGTTCTTGGATTCGATTTGCCAGTATTTTATTTAGTATTTTTCCATCAATGTTCATGAATGAGATTGGTCTATAATTATCTTTCTTAGTAATATTGTTCTGTGGTTTGGGTAACAGGGTAATTGTAGCCTCATAAAAAGAGTTTGGCAATGTTCCTTCTGTTTCTATTGTGTGGATTAATTTGAGGAGTATTGGTATTGGTTCTTCTTTGAAAATCTTATAGAATTTTGAGCTAAATCCATCTCGTCCTGGGCCTTTTTTGGTTGGGAAACTTTTGATGACTGTTTCTATTTCTTCAGCAGTTATAGGTCTGTTTAATTTGCTTATCTGGTCTTGATTTAATTTTGGTAAGTGATATTTATCCAGAAAGTTGTCCATTTCCTTTAAGTTTTCCAATTTTGTGGAATACAGGTTTTTTAAATATGACCTGATGATTCTCTGTATTTCCTCCATGTCTGTTGTTATATCCCCCTTTTCATTTCTGATTTTGTTAATTTGGATATTCTCTCTCTGCCTTTTGGTTAGTTTGGATAAATGTTTGTCTATTTTGTTGATTTTCTTGAAGAACCAACTCTTTGTCTCATTGATTCTTTGTATTTTTTTGTTTCTATTTCGTTCATATCAGCTCTCAATTCAATTATTTCCTGCCATCTAGTTCTCTTGGGTGAGTTTGCTTCTTTTTATTCTAAAGTTTTCAAATGTTCATTAATACACTAGTGTGGGATTTTTTCCAGCTTTTTTATGTAGGCATTTAGTGCTATGAACTTTCCTCTTAACACTGCTTTCATTGTGTCCCATAAATTTGGGTATGTTATTTGGTCATTTTCATTGAATTTTAGGAAGTCTTTAATTTCTTCCTTTATTTCTTCCTTGACCCATTGATGATTCAGGTGAGCATTGTTTAATTTCCATGTGTTTGTGGGCTTTCTGGAATTAGTATTGCTGTTGACTTCTAGTTTTAAACCATGGTGATCTGATAAGATTCATGGGGTTATTCCAATTTTTTTTGTATTTGTTGAGGTTTGTTTTGTTACTGAATATGTAGTCAATTTTTGAGAAGGTTCAATGAGGTGCTGTGAAGAAGGTATATTCTTTTCTGTTTGGATGGAATATTCTATAGATGTTTGTTAAGTCCATTTGAGTCATAACATCTGTTAGTTCCCTTATTTCTCTGTTAATTTTTTGTCTGACTGACCTGTCCAGTGGTGAGAGGGGAGTGTTGAAGTCTCCCACTATTAGTGTGTAGGGTTTAATGTATGATTTAAGCTTTAGAAGTGTTTCTTTGACATATGAGGGTGCCCTTGTATTTGGAGCATAAATGTTCAGTACTGAGATTTCCTCTTGATGAATTTTTTCTGTGACTAATATGAAATGTCCTTCTTTGTCTCTTTTGATTGATTTTAGTTTGAAGTCTATTTTGTTAGACATTAGGATAGCTACCCATGCTTGTTTCTTAGGTCCATTTGATTTGAATATTTTTTCCCAACCCTTTACTCTGAGACAATGTCTGTCTTTGAGGTTGAGGTGTGTTTCTTGTATGAAGAAGAAGGATGGATTCTGTTTTCATATCTAATCTGTTAGCCTATACCTTTTTATAGGTGAATTGAGTGCATTCATATTAAGGGATATTAATGACCAGTGGTTGCTATCTCCTGTTAATTTTTTATTGTTTTCATTGTTGGTGATGTTAATTTGTGTGGTTTTTTTCTGCTTTGGGATTTGCTGTTATGAGATCATCAATTGTCTGTGTTTTTGTTAGTGTAGCCATCTTCCTTGGGTTGGCATTTTCCTTCTAGTATTTTGTGTAGGACTGGGTTTGTGGCTAGGTATTGGTTAAATCTGGTTTTGTCATGGAATACTTTGTTTTGTCCTTCTATGGTGATTGAAAGTTTTGCTGGATATAGTAGTCTGGGCTGGCATCCATAGTTTCTTAATGTCTGCATAATGCTTGACCATGACCTTCTGGCTTTCATTGTCTCCAACAAAAAGTCAGGTGTAATTCTGATAGGTCTGCCTTTATATGTTACTTGGCCTTTTTCCTTTGCAGCTCTTAATTTTCTTTCTTTACTCTGTATGTTTAGTGTTTTGATTATTTTGTTGCAAGGAGATTTTTTTTTATCCAGTCTATTTCTTTACTCTGTATGTTTAGTGTTTTGATTATTATGTTGCACGGAGATTTTTTTTTTATCCAGTCTATTTGCTGTTCTGGACACTTCTTAGGCATATATTTCTTTAGGTTGGGAAAATTTTCTCCTATGATTTTGTTGAATATATTTTCTGTGCTTTTGAGTTGAACTTCTTCTCCTTCTACCATACCTATTATTTTTAGGTTTGATTTTCATGGTGTCCCATATTTCCTGGATATTTTGTGTTAAGCTTTTGTTAGAGTTAATGTTTTCTTTAACTGGTGAGTCTATTTCCTCAATTGTATCTTTAGCACTTGAGATTCTCTCTTCCATCGCTTATATTCTGCTGTTCATGCTTGCATTTATGGTTCCTCATCGTTTTCTCATGACCTCTGTTTTTATAATTCCCTTGACTTGTGTTTTATTTATTGTCTCTATTTCAGTTTTCAAGTCTGGAATAGTTTCTTTCATATGTTTGATTGCTTTTTCTTGGTTTTCTTTAAGGGATTTGTTAATGTTTTCCAATTTTTTGTTTGTCTTTTCTTCCATTTCTTTGAGGGAATTTCTCATTTCCTCTTTAAGAGTTTCAAACATTCTCCTGAAATTATTTTTTAGGTCGTTTTCTTCTGTTTCATCTGTATTTAGTTGTTCAAGTCTTGCTGTTGTAGTGCCTTTAGGTTTTACTGATGTCATGTTCCTCTTTGTGGTGCTGCATGTGTTCTTACCTTTTCTATTCATCTTTTCCTCTAATAGGTGTGGTTGGGGCTGTCTGTGATTCTGCTGATTAATCTTCTGGGTGCCAGTGAATCCTAGGCTCAGATGGTTGTTCCTTGTGGTACAGTCAGTGCCACGGTTCTAGTTACCCCATTGGTCACTCCGTGTTCCTGGAGGTTGCTCAGCACTCCCAGGCTTTGTTCCAATCCCTTGGAGTTTGCTGTCTCAGGCCTGCTCCAGCCTAGGTTGTCGGCTCAGACCTGTTTCTATAAATGTCCCTGGTCTGGATCTGTTCCTGAAGAGGTGCCTGGCTTGGGGTTGGTCCTGTAAAGGACTCTTGCTCCAGTCTATTCCCTCAGAGTTCCCAGGCTCAGGTGCACCCAGACCTGCAGAGGACCTGGCTCAGGCCTACTCCCTCAGAGGTCCCAGACTCACATTCCAACCCACAGAGGTTTTTGGTTCCTCCCCATTCCCTTTGATGTCCCAGACCAATACCTGGACCCACACAGGTCCTGGTTCAGGCCTACTCCCTGTGTAGACCTGGACCCGCAGAGAACTCTGGTTCCTGCCTACTCCCTTGGAGGACCCAGATTCATGCCCAGACTCACAGGGGTCCTGATTTAGGTCTACTCCCTTGAAGGTCACAGATTCACGTCCAGACCATCAGCAGTCTCTGGCTCTGGTACACTCACTCAGCTGTTGCTCCCCTGTACCTGTTCCTGTGGAGTTCACTGTCTCAGGTCTGCTCTGGCCCAGGTCACTGGCTCAATCCTGGTCTGCAAATGTCCCTGGACTGGATCTGTTCCTGCTCCTGTGGAGCTTGCTTTCTCAGGCCCACTCCAGCCTAGTTCCCTTTCAATATTTTGGCAGGTGCTGTGGGACAATGGTTTTACCCTGTAAAGATTTCTTTCTTGTATTTGTTTAATAAAATACTGATTGGTCAATAGCCAGGCAAGGAAGTAGAGGTGGGGCAATGAGAACAGGAGAATTCTGGGAAGAGGAAAGCTCAGTCTGCAGCTGTCACCCAGACGCAGAGTAAACAAGATGTAACTGCCTCTCTGAAAAAGGTGCCAAGCCATGTGGCTAACACAGACAAGAATTATGGACTAATATAAGTTATAAGAGTTAATAAGAAGCCTGAGCTATTAGGCCAACCAGTTTATAATTAATGTAGACTTCTATGTATTTCTTTGGGACTGAACGACTGTGGGACCAGGTGGGACAGAAACCTCTGTCAACAGGCAGGAGTTTGGAAAAGATTGGCTACTACTCTTCTTTAAATGTTTTGTAGAATTTACTGAAGGAGACATCAAGTCTTGGGCTTTTCTTTGTTTTGAAGCCTTTGAATATTGATAGAATTTCCTCCCTCGTTATTGTTCTGTGTAGGCTTATTTTTCCATGGTTCAGACAGATTGAGCATGTTTAGGAATTTTTCTTTTATGTAAAAGTGTGGACAATATACCTGCATATGACTGTCCACAATCCTCTTCCCTGATCCTCCATGTTTCTGTGAAATCAGTTGTACTGTTCCCTTTTTAATTCTATTCAAGTCCTTTCTTTTTCTTAGTTTAGCCATGGGTTCTTAATTCTACCTTTAAAATTATTGGGTTCTGACATTATGTTCTTTCTTAGTCTAATTTGCGGTTTAGTTTGCTATCTTTACTTCCTTGGGGTGTAAGCTTGGTTTTTGGAGTTCCGTTTTGTCAGTGTAGGTATCTATTATCACTATAAAGTTCCTCTCAGAACTGTTTTTTTTTTCTGCACACTGCAAGCTCCACTATGTTGCATTTCCATTCTTATTCGTCTCAAGATTCATTTCTATTTCCCTTTTAAAATGGGTTACATATTTGTGCACGTTCCAACTTTCCCCCTTGTATTGGTTTCTAGTTTCATACTGTTATGATTAGGAAAGATATTTAATATGATTTAAATCTCCTTAAGTTTATTAAGACTTTTGTGGCCTAACATATGATATCCTAGAGAATGTTCTGTGTGCTGGGGAAGAATGTTTCCTTCTGCTTCTGCTGAACTTAACAGTCTGTTTATTTTAGTTAGTTCTATTTGGTTTGCAGTGGTATTCATGCCTATAGTCTTCTGGCTGGCTGATCTATTCATTGTTGAAAATTATTACTCTTTTGCTATGTCTCCCATCAGTATGTTTAATTTGGGTGCTTACAACTGTTAACCAGTTTATTTTTTTTTCTTTTTTGACCCAGGGTCTCACTATATGGCCCTGACTGGCTTTAAACTCACAGAGATCTGCCTGTCTCTGCCTCCTAGTTGCTGAGATTAAAGGTATGCTCCACATGCATGACTATCACATAATTTAATGACTTGAACCTCACATCATTATAGTAGTGCTGTCTTTGTCCCTTGTGATAGGTTTTGTCACTGGCATTTAGCTTTTCATTTTCTGAGGAAAATCCACAGGAAAGGCGATAGGATTGGGTGGAGTTTAGCCACTATATGAGATTGGCCAGTGTTGTGATTCCACAGGGTTAATCGGGAGTTGAGATGGTTTTTTATGTCTCTAGTCAAGAGGAAAGCTTGACCAAGGCTTGACCAACAGTGGAGGAACAGAATAAAACTCCCAGTGGGCAGAGTGTCAACCATGTTATCTGACCACACACTTTGAAAAGATACCTTAAGACTAGGAGATGCATAAATTCTTTGGATCTCTTTTCCTTTCTCTCTTCTTCCCCTTTCCTCCCTCTTCTCCTTTACCTCTCTCATTCATATAATCCAGTCTAACTCATGATCCTCCTGTCTCAAGCTTCAGAATTTTGGTGTCAAAGGCTTGCATGACCATACTCAGGTTCCTTGTGACATTTTTGACAGTCTATCTGTAAAACTACTTTATTCTTTTTTTTTTTTGTTACATTTATGCACAGTAGGTTTTTTTCCTATCCTTTTGATGAGAACAGAAGAAAACCTAGTCAGGCATTTTAGAATGGGGTACCTCAAAACCAAGCAATTCTGCTCCTTGTCCTGGATGACTTATTGGAAGAAGTTGGAATTACCTTTGGTTCTATTAGCAGATCTATCTTGGCCAGAGATTAGAAAGCTAAGCAACGTTTAAAGGCACCAGCTCATGTTCTGGTTTCCAGTTCTCATCTTTCTTCCCCTCCGCATCACAGTTCAGTGAGCACAGATGCCTTGACGCTGTGTGTGAGCAGGTGCTTCACTGGCCCTGAAGGTGTGCCCACAACTCTAGTGCAGTCACTAGCATGGAACGCCTCTGAGCACTTGGTGGCTGGGCCAACTACAGTGACCATTTACCTCCTCCTAATCCTGCTCAGGAAGGCCTCGTTAGCCCCTAGACAAAGACCCTGAGTGGCAACGTTTTGAGAGTTCTGCTTGCTTTTAAGCTATTGTCTACAATAAAATCTTTTTCTGAAATGTAGTCAAGTTTGGGAGGTGAGAGACCAGGCAATGACTAGTTCTCAGTGGCTCTTGACTGTTCCAGCCCCTAGCCCTTGAGTTATGCTCACCCGAGTCAAGAAAGCCTGCGCTGTACTCAGTGGCACATCCCCACACCCAATTCTCTTTCACTTTGTGTGTGTGTTCGATGCCCAGCCTGAAGGGCTGTAGTTTTTGTTTCCTTTTTATTTCTAACCACCACACATTTTAATGCTTCACCCACCCTGTCTTTTGACTGAAGAATTTAAACCAAGTACATTTAAGGTAATTATTGATAGAGCCTGTGTACACTGTTATTTCCTGACTCTTGTGTTGTCCTTGACTTTTTCTTCACCTTTGCTGTCTTTACTTTGTGACTTGATTTTTTTTCTTTTTGAAATGACAGGTTTTTGTTCCTTTGTGTTTTCCGTATGCACCCCCAGGTTTTCCTACAGTATAAGATTATATATCATAAAGCATCATATATTTATGTATACACATATGTATCTTATGTATACCTCTCCATTTCTAAAATACTTATAACCATCAGTTTTAAGTGAAAACCAACCTCAGCCCTTCAGTCATTCTTATGATATAACAATTTACACATTCTAATAACATGTCTAAAATATTGTACCTATGGTTATTTTTAATACTTTCATTAGCTATCTAAACACCAGCAGATTTTTAGAGGCCATTGAAGATAGACTCCTCCATCTTCACCAACTTGTAAAGCCAAGAATGGAAACTGACGGACTCTGCTTGCTCCTGGGACTTGGCAGTCCTATATTGGCTGTCACCACTGATCCTATATTACCTGTCACCACTACCAAAGCAAATTAGAAGAAGGGGGTAGTTTTACATCAGTGCTTGTGAAGACGAAACAGAGACTGTCACAAAGCAAAGAGTCCCCATTTTCCAAAAGGGAAGGGTCTTGAGGGTTTCCTGGGGAGGGGGGAGATGGGTAGAAGATGTCCATGCTGGGCAGAGCCTCTTGTTCCTATACAGGCTACTGGCTGAGTCTGTCTGTCCTGCAGAGGCTTGCTCTGCATCAGGCCCCCTCCATACATGCCCATTAACACTCCAGTTTGGGGCGGGGGAAGTAGTGGGTAAAGGAAGTGGGGGCCATCACAATTGCCCCTCTTTAGAAGTTCAAATAGCCGGGGAGGTAATGGGAGGAGAGGAGAGAGGGGAAACTGCAGTCGAGATGTAAAAGAAATTTTTAAAAAATTAATAAAAAGCGTTCAAATACCACGTGAAAAGAGGGAGAAAGCATTACAACTGCCCCCCAAAACTCGAAGTTCTAAGTGAGAGTCTAGCTATAGATGAGGCCAAAAGCCTCAGAAGACAGAAGTCACCGGACTTTGTTGAATTCAGCCAAAGGAAGGTTATTTCCTCCTGGTAAAGCAAGGCTTTTTTTTTTTTCCAGATTCATTTTGATTTTTGCTGCACTTCTTTCTAATCTGCTAATCTGTTACGTATTACTCATCAAAAGGATGAGATCTGAGTCATGTCTGTAGTCCTGGATAGAGCTGGATAGAGACATGGCGTTCTGAGCTGGCTGGAAGGTCAAATGTTTACTATCCAGCAGAAGGCCGTGCATACCATTATGTCTCCTTTAGGAGTCAACCCAAATGGGACTCCCAGTCACTGAGACATAAAACACGCCTCAGGAAAGACATCTGTTCCAAGATTAGAAAGAGTACAGAGCCTACCTAAACGTGTACGTCTCTGTGGCCACCACCCACTCAGCCCACTTTGTCTTGTAATAAACGCCGACTAGCTTCTGCACGATGCTGCATGGCTCCTCGGAACCCTTTCAAGGAAGAACACCAGGAAGGGAAGGGGCGTCCGGAGTAACGCCCTGCAAAGGGTTAGAACATTCTGAATCTGTGTGTACAATGACGTTTGCCAGCAAGTTTTGTGTCTTCGTGTGTTTTTAGGCTGAGAACTAACAGCCCACTGCTTCCACGGCTTGATAGAAGGCAGAGCTAGTGAGCGATTCCTCTTCTTTTATTCACTTGAGGAAAGTCTCTTCCTTCACCCATTTCTGGGTTCAGGGCCAGCTTTGCCGTGAAGTATTCTTGGTTGGCGGCCCGCGCCCTCCTTTCAACAGTTGGCATTTATCATCTAACTCTGCTGACCCAAAGGCTTCTGGGGAGAATCTGCTTGTAGTAGTAAGGGGCTTTCTCTTACATGTAATGAGTCTTTTTGGGGGGGGGGGCTGCTTTCAAAAACTTTTGTCATTTCTTTCAATATGTTGATATTGTGTCTCTATGAAAACCTTATTTCAGTCTACATAAGCATACTCTGGGCATTGTGTGTGTTCATCCCCTCCACAGGCTTTGATTTTTTTTTCCTTCTCTAAATTAGCTTTCTACCTTTCTTTTTTTCAATTCTCTCTAAATAGGCCGATTGCTTAACCTCAGCAATAAAGTCATTTAGAAATGAACCTGAAAGGAAGCTCAAGGACAGTGTTATTAGAGTTTAAGAGGAAAAAAAACGGGCAAGCTATGGGCCTTGGCAGCCGCTGGAAGAAGTTGGAATTGGAGAAGGAAGGAAGCCACGCAGATTGCAATGGAGGTCTACAGGCAGCCACGTGACATAGGGGCTTCAAAGAAAACATGAAAAAGCCCAGAGTACCATGGAAAGCATGATGGGAAGCACGCTCTGTTTGGGTCAGTGTCTGAAAAAGCGAATAAAGAAAAGTAAAAGTTATGCTTTCCTGAGTCCGCACCAGCACCATGGTCCTCCTGGCGAGCATGACCTCAGCATCTGCACCATAGAAGGTGTTTCTGGGAAGGAAAGGTACATTATCTCATTAAGGGGATAATCTTCGCTTCCATCCCCTTTTGGGGTGCCTGAAATGCCAAGTCTCCACCCTGGGAACGTAGAACAAAGCCCAGACACCTTCCTCACCTTTTAATATAGTAATTTGAATCCCACAATGAGAAAGCTGATATTTACATTTCTAGTGTTCCTGGATGATGAGAGGTAGCGTCCAAAGCATAATGGCCACAGGCTGCTTTCTTCATCTTTCTCCTGGAAGTCTGCTGTTGATACTCCCGATTAGATTTTTATTTCAGTCAATTATAGTCTTCACCTCCAGAATTCCTGCTGGCTTCTTTCCAGTCACCTCTCTTTGCTGAATGGTTTATTTTGTTCATGTATCATTTTCATTTAGCTGTCTCCTTATGTTCTCTTGCAAACTGAGCCACTTTAGGATTATTATATTGAATTCTTTGTCAGGCAACTGTTAGACCTTTGCTACCTTATGGCCAACCACTGAAGATTGATTTTGCTCATTGGTGCCGTCATGATTTATGTTCTTTAAAAGTTGACGCTTTGCTATCTTTGTATTTGAAGAAACAGGCATTATCCTGTTCTGACTGGCTTACCACTGAGCCCATGGAGGGATCCTAGGGGTCTTTTAGACGTTTTATATGAATGCGCCCACTTCATTCTTCTTGAGGACACCAGGGCCATATGCTTTCTCCCGATATGACAAATTGAAGTTTGCACTCCTGTTGGTTTATCACAGAATGATGGCCTGGGATATTTAAACTTTTATATCATTTCCCAACTGCACAATGTTAATGTATAGCACACATAGACAATGGGTAAGGGATGGCTGCACAGTGTTGGGGTTACCTGGCTATTTGGAGGGGTACTACAGGTGAGGCATCTATGGATTTTCAGGGAAGGCTCCTAGTGAGGTCCATCAGCCTGTTACTAGGGTCAGCATTGGCTGTTGAGATCACCATAGCATTTGTTGTAATACGGTGTTTGCTGCAGCCTCATTGCCTGGGTGGGGAAAGCAAATAATGAAATACCAAAAACAAATATTCTTGATATTGCACAAACAATAAGGCAAAAGCAACTTGGAAGTTAATTTATTTTCGTAGAACAGATGTACCCAACTTCACTTAGTTTTTAATTCTAACACAAGTGGAGACGAAGCCTTTCCCCCATTGGCTGGGGTCTGACCTTGCAGTCTTTTGGCTGGCTAGTCTAAAGATCATTGACACAAAGGAAATGAAGAACAGGGGATGGAGACAGCTGTCCGAAGTCATCACATTCCCAGAATGTACGCCATCTTTTCATAAACAGTTTTACCAGGTTGGGGAGATTTATGAATATTGGCCCTTGGCAGGCTAGCTCCCTTTGATGGAAAAAAGAAAACTTTTCTTACAGGGTTGTGGTCCTCCCAACCTCCCTCACTTCTCATGGAACGGAACCTGTGGTCCAGATCTGCAACAGGAGATGGGGGTGGTGTAGGAACTATCAGTCCCTAATGTCAATTACAGATTCCTACTTTTAAAAAGGAAAGAGTTTCATGAACAGTATCTTGATATTTTGTATGCTCTTTACATCAACTTCTAAAACCTTTTTATATTTACCTAGCTACATTACCATTATTTTCAAGAGATGACCTGTCAAGCTTTTCATGTAGATATTTTGTAATTCTGCCTAATCAAATTTTATCCACCATGTTTTCAAATTGTTGATTTTCCAAATCCACCATTCCTTTTTTTTTTTTTTTTCTTATTTTAGACAGGATCTTGCTATTTGACCGTGGCTGGCCTGGAATTTCCTATGTCGCCAGGGTGGCCTTGAACTCACAGAGCTCTGCCTGCCTCTGCCTTCCAAATGCAGTAATTACAGGTGTGTGCAACCACGTTTGGTTGTTGGAGAAGGGAGCTTGTTGGTTCCTGGCCGCCTGGCCAGCTTAGACCCGAAATAATCACACAAAAACTATATTAATTAAATTGCTACTTGGCCCATTAGCTCTAGCTTCTTATTGGCTAACTTTTACATATTAATTTAACCCATTTCTATTAATCTGTGTATCACCATATGGCTGTGGCTTACCGACTAAAGTTTCCAGCATCTGTCTCAGGCGACTCCATGGCTTCTTTCTGACTCTGCCCTTCTTTTTCCCAGCATACAGCCTAGCTTTCCCCACCTAGTTCTGTTCTTCCCTGCTATAGGCTCAAAGCAGTTCTCTATTAACCAATGGTATTCACAGCATACAGAGGGGAATCCCACATCACTTGGTTCTCCTTCCTTATCACTAGATCTCCATCTTTCATTTTCTCTGCTGTCAGTAATGAATTTATAAGTTTCTGTCTTTCCCCAATAGTGGGTTCATACTTCATTGTTATGTGATCATTTTTTTTCTATTCAATTTGTCTAGGTTTAACCAGTAGTGGTGATATTTCTGTATATCATTTTTAAATGTTGTTTTCATTCTGTAGCTTTGGCAGTCCATTGATGTGCCACGTGGAGCAGGCTGGCCTTGAATTCACAAAGATCCGTTTGCCTCTGCCTCCTGAGGATTGTTAAAGAAGTATGTTACTAATGCAGTCAGGTTTTTGTTGTTGTTGTTGTTTGCTTGTTTTAAATTTAATGGCAAATTGAGATCTTTTTAGCTCATTTTTTATTCATCATAACTCAACCATTTGAGGCAGAAGATCCAACCAATTTCAGGGAGAGACAGTGCTATAGACAATGCTACCCAGAATTTCTTTTCCTCTTTTTTAACTTTATTTTTTAAAAAATAAACTATCTTTTCTCATTTTACATACCAAGTTCAGATCCCACTCCCTCCCCTTCTCCTGCTCCTTCCACCTTTCCTCCCACCTCTCCCATCCCACCCCCCATCCACTACTCAGAGAGGGTAAGGCTTCCTATGGGGAGTCAAGAAAGTCTAGCACATTGTTTTGAGGCAGGACCAAGGCCCTTCCCACTATATTTAGGCTGAGCAAGGCATCCGTCCAGAGAGAATGGGTTCCAAAAAGCTAGAAGAAGCAGTAGGGAAAAATCCTAGTCTCACTGCCAGGGGCCCCTCAGTCTGCCCCAGCCTTACAACTGTCACCCACATTCAGAGGGCCTAGTTTGGTCCTATGCTGGTTCTCTCTCTGTCAGGCTAGAGTTGGTGAGCTCCTATTAGCTCAGGTAGGCTGTTTCAGTGGGTGCCCCATCATGGTCTTGACCTCTTTGCTCATATTCTCACTCCTCCCACTCTTTGACTGAACTACGGGAGATCAGCCCAGTGCTCCGCTGTGGGTCTCTGCATCTGTTTCCATCAGCTGCTGGATGTAGGTTCTGTGATGATATTTAAGATAGTCATCAATCTGACTACAGGGCAAGGTCGGTTCAGGCACCCTCTCCACTATTGTTTAGGGTCTTAGTTGGGGTCATCCTTGTGGATTCCTGGAAATTTCTTTAGTGCGTGGTTTCTTGCTAGCCACATAATGACTCCCTCAATCAAGATATCTCTTTTCCTTTGTTCTTCATCTCTGTCCCTCCCCCATCTCGACCATCTAGTTCCTTCAAGTTCTCCTTCCCCTTCCTCTTCTCCCCGCCTCTTTCCCTTCTAACTTCTCTTCTCCCCCCCTCCACCGACTCCCATGCTCCTAATTTTCTCAGGAGATCTTGTCTATTTCCCCTTCTCAGGGGGATCTATGTATGTTTCTCTTAGGGTTCTCCTTGTTACTTAGCTTCTCTGAGGTCATGGACTATAGGCTCCTTATTCTTTGCTTTACAACTAGTATTCACCTATGAGTGGGCACATACCATGCTCATCTTTCTGGGTCTGGGTTACCTTACTCAGGATGGTTTCTTCTAGTTCCATTCATTACAAGATGTCATTGAGTTTTACCGCTGAGTAGTACTCCATTGTACTACATTTCTTTATCCATTCTTTGGTTAAGGGGCATCTAGGTTGTTTCCAGGTTCTGGCAATTAAAAATAATGCTGCTATAAACACAGTTGAACAAATGTCCTTGTAGTATAATTGAGCATCTTTTGGGTATAGGCCTGAGAGTGGTATTACTCGGTCTTGTGGTAGGTTGATTCTTAATTTTCTGAGAAACCACCATACTGATTTCCAGAGTGGTTGTACAAGTTTGCATTCCCACCAGCAATGGAGGAGTCTTCCCCTTACTCCACATTCTCTCCAGCATAAGCTGTCATTGGTGTTTTTGATCTTAGCCATTCTGACAGGTATAAGATGGTATCTCAGAGTTGTTTTGATTAGCATTTTTCTGATGGCTAAGGATGTTGAACATTTCCTTAAGTGTCTTTTGGTCATTTGAGATTCTTCTGTTGAGAATTCTCTGTTTAGTTCTGCACCCCATTTTTTACTGGGTTATTTGAAATTTTGATGTCTAATTTCTTGAGTTCTTTATTTATTTTATAGATCAGTCCTCTGTCTGATGTGGGGTTGGTAAAGATATTTTCCCATTCAGTAGGCTGCTTTTTTGTCTTATTGACTTTGTCCTTTGCTTTACAGAAGCTTCTCAGTTTCAGGAGGTCCCATTTATTTATTGTTGTTCTCAGTGTCTGTGCTACTAGGGCTATATTTAGGAAGTGGTCTCCTGTACCCATGCATGAAGGCTACTTCCTACTTTCCCTTCTATCAGTTTCAGGGTCAAATTTAAATTGAGGTCTTTAATCCATTTGGACTTGGGTTTCATGCATGGTGACAGATATGGATCTATTTTCATTCTTCTACATGTTGACATCCAGTTATACCAGTATAATTTGTTGAAAATACTTTCCTTTTTCCATTGTATAATTTTAGCTTCTTTGTTAAAAATCAGGCATTCATAGGTGTGTGGGTTAATATCTGGGCCTTCAATTCATTTTTATTAGTCAATCTTTCTGTTTTTATGCTAATACCAGAATGTTTTCAGTACTGTAGTTCTATAATAGAGATTGATGTCTAATAGAGGTGATGCCTCTGGAAGTTCCTTTATTATACAGGATTGTTTTGGTTATCCTGGGTTTTTTGTTTTTCTATATGAAATTGAGTATTTTTTTCGAGTTCTTGAAGAATTGGGTTGGGATTTTGATGGGGATTGAATTGAATTTGTATATTGATTTTGGTAGGATTGCCATTTTTATTATGTTGATCCTACATATCCAAAGCATGGGAGATCTTTTCATTTTCTGATATCTTCTTCAATTTCTTCAAAGACTTAAAGTTCTTGTCAAACAGGTCTTTCACTTCTTTGGTTAGTGTTTCCCCAAGATATTTTATGTTATTTGTGGCTATTGTGAAGGGTGATGTTTCTCTGATTTCTTTCTCAGCTTCTTTATCATTTGTATATAAGATGGCTACTGATTTTTTTTGAGTTGATCTTGTATCCTTCCACATTACTAAAGGTAATAGTTGTAGGAGTTCCCTGGTCAAATTCTTGGGGTCACTTATGTATACTATCATATCATCTGAGAATACCGAATGTTTGACTTTTTCCTTTCCAATTTGATCTCCTTTTCATATATTATTGCTCTAGCTAGAACTTGAAGAACTATGTTAAATAGATAGAGAGAGTGGACAGCCTTGTCTTGTTCGTGATTTTAGTGGAATTGCTTTGAGTTTATCTCCATTTAATTTGATGTTGGTTCTTGCTATATCTTGATTTTATTATGTTTAGCTTTGTTCCTTGTATCCCTGATCTCTAAGACCTTTATCATGAAGAGGTGTTGGATTTTGTCAAATGCTTTTTCATCATCTAATGAGATGATCATATTTTTTTGTTTCAGTTTGTTTATATAGTGTTTTACATTGATAGATTTTTGTATGTTGATCCATCCCTCCATCTCTAGGATGAAGCCGACTTGATCATGGTGGATGATTTTTTTTGAGGAGTCCTTAGATTCAATTTGCCAATATTTTATTGAGCATCAATATTCATGAGGGAGATTGGTCTTTAATTCTCCTTCTTGGTTGAGTCTTTGTGTGATTCAGTATCAGGGTAACTGTAGCCTCATAGAAGAGTTTGGCAATGTTTCTTCTATTTCTATTATGTGAAACAACTTGAGGAGTATTAGTATTAACTCTTCCTCGAAGTTCTGGTAGAATTCTGTGCTGAAACCATCAGGCCCTGGACTATTTTTGGTTGGGAGGCTTTTGATGATAGCTTCTATTCCCTTGCAGGTTATAGGTCTATTTAAATTGTTCAGCTGCTCTTGATTTAATTTTGGTAGATGGTACCTATCCAGAAAATTGTCCATTTCTTCGACATTTTTCAATTTTGTGGAGTACAAGTTTTCATAGTATGATCTGATAATTCTCTGGATTTCCTCAGTGTCTGTTATGCCCCCCTTTTCAGTTCTGATTTTGTTAATTTGGATGTTCTCTCTCTGCCTCCTGATTAGTTTGGATAAGGGTCTGTCTATCTTGTTGATTTTTCTCAAGAACCAGCTCTTTGTTTTATTGATTCTTTGTATTGTTTTCTTTGTTTCTATTTTATTGATATCAGTCCTCAATTTGATTATTTCCTGCTGTATATTCCTCCCTGGTGAGTCTGCTTCTTTTTGTTCTAGGGCTTTCAGGTGTGCTGTTAAACCACCAGTGTGAGATTTCTCCACTCTCTTTATGTAGGCACTTAGTGCTATGAACTTTCTTCATAGCACTGCTTTCATAGTATCCCATGGTTTGGGGTACATTGTGCCTTCATTTTCATTGAATTCTAGGAAATCTTTAATTTCTTTCTTTATTTCTTCCTTGACTCAGGGGTGATTTAATTGAGCACTGTTCTATTTCCATGAGTTTGTAGGCTTTCTGCAATTAGTTTTCTTGTTGAATTCTTTTAAACCATGGTGATCCAATAAGATACAGGGGGTTATTATTCCAATTTTTTAGTATCTGTTGAGTTTGCTTTGTTACTGAGAATGTGGTCATTATTAGAGTAGGTTTCATGAGGTACTGAGAAGAAGGTATACTCTTTTGTGTTTGGGCGAAATGTTCTATAGATGTTTGAGTCATGACCACTGTTAATTCTCTTATTTCTCTGTTAATTTTCCTGTCTGATTGACTTGTCCATTGGGGAGAATGGGGTGTTAGAGTATTCTACTATTTGTGGGGTTTGATGTGCAATTTAAGCTTTAGTAATGTTTCTTTCACACATGTGCATGCTCTTGTATTAGATGCATAAATGTTCAGGATTGAGACTTCATCTTGATGGGTTTTTCCTGTGATGAGTATAAAGTGTCCTTCTCCATCTCTTCTGATTGATTTTAGTTTGAAGTCTGTTTTGTTAGATATTAGGATAGCTATACCTGCTTGTTTCTTGGGTCCATTTGATTAGAAAATCTTTTCCCAACCCTTTACTCTGAGGTAATGTCTGTCTTTGAGGTTGGAGTGTGTTTCTTGTATACAACAGAAGGTTGGATCCTGCTTTCATATCCATTCTCTTAGCCTGTGTCTTTTTATAGGTGAATTGAGTCCATTGATATTAAGAGATATTAGTGACCATGATTATTATCTCCTGTTATGTTTTGGTGGTAGTGTTTGTATGTGTTCCCTTTTGTGGGGTTTGCTGATGTGAGGTTATCTGTTGCCTGTATTTTTTTGAGTGCATTTAGCTTCCTTGGGTTGGAGTTTACTTTGTAGTACTTTCTGTAAGACTGGGTTTGTGAATAGGTATTGTTTAAATTTGGTTTTGTTATGGAATATCTTATTTTCTCCATTAATGGTGACTGAAATCTTTGCTGGGTATTGTAGTCTGGGCTTGCATTGGTAGTCTCTTAGTGTCGGCAGCACATCAGTCTAGGACCTTCTGGTTTTCATTGAGAAGTTGGGTGTAATTCTGATAGGTCTGCCTTTATATGTTATTTGGCCTTTTTCCTTTGCAGCTCTTAATATTCTTTCTTTTGTTTGGGGTTTTGATTACTATATGGCAAGGGGAGTTTTTTGTGAGTTTTTTTTTTTTTTTTGGTCCAATCTATTTGGTGTTCTGTAAGTTTCTTGTACTTTCATAGGCAAATCCTTCTTAAGGTTGGGAAGGTTTTCTTCTATGATTTTGTTGAATATATTTTCTGTGCCTTTGAGCTGGACTTCTTCACCAATTCCTATTATACTTAGGTTTGGTCTATTCATAATGTTCCTGATTTCCTGGATGTTTTGTGTTAAGAATTTGTTGGATTTAACATTTTCTTTGACCAATGAATCTATTTCCTCTATAGTATCTTCAACATTTGAGATTCTCTCTTCTATCTCTTGTGTTCTGTTGGTTATGCTTGCATCGGTAGTTCCTGTTTCTTTACCCAGATTTTTCCATTTCCAGAATTTCCTCAGTTTGTGTTTTCTTTATTGCCTCTTTTTCAGTTTTCAGGTCTTAAACTGTTTGACCTGCTTGCTTCACCTGTTTGATTTTTTTCCCCTTGTTTTTCTTGAGTATCTTTAAGAGATTTATTGATTTCTTCCAATTTTGTTTGTCTTTTCCTTCATTTCTTTAAGGGAAGTTTTCATTTCCTCTTCAAGGGTCTCTATCATCTTCATAAAGTTATATTTAAGATCATTTTCTTCTGCTTCTTCTGGATTAGGATGATCAGTTTTTCCTGTTGAATGACCACTGGGTTCTGGTGTTACCATGTTGCTTTTTAGGTTGTTGAATGAATTCTTGCATTGGCGCCTGCCCATTTCTTCCTCCAATTGGTGCTGGCAGTGTCTTTGCCTCTTGGTCCAAGCCTTGCAGTTGCTGTCTGTGTCTTAGGGAGCTGCTTTTAGTCTGCTCTGTCCAGTCACTATCTGTGTCTCAGGGAGCCACTGAGGGCTCTCTTGGGCCATTCTCTTGATCTGTTCTGTGCAGTAGCCACCTGTGCTTCAGACTTCCGTTGAGGTTGCTGGGGATGGGTGAATTTGGGGGCAGAGTGGGCCTTCCAGCTTACCTAGTGCGATCAGTGGTGGGGGGTGTTGGAGGAGCTTACCTGCAGGAAGCTTGCCTGCTGGCTGTCTAGTGAAGCTGAGGTGGGTGGGGGAGGGGCCGGGGTTTTGCCCCTTACCAAGGGGCCTAGAGAATACGGGTGCCCAGTTGGCTGGCTGATCACTCACCTCTTGGTCTTCTCTGTGTAGTTGCAGCCTCTGCTGCAGAATTTTATTATTATAAGAAATAAACGTTACCCAAAATTGTATTACTATAACAAATTACACAGAGGCAAACAATTTATAAGGAGAAAGGGATTATTTGGACTCACAGTTTTGAGGGCCTTGTGGGATGGTAAGGACAATGGAACAGAGCAGAACTGTTTACCCCCTGGTAGGGACATGGAGAGGCAGGAAGAGGCAAGCACCCTACATCCACTAATACCTCTCTATAGTGCCATGCTGGGAGAGAAGCTTTTAACACATGGGCTTTTGGAGGGATGTAGTGGCATTTCATTTGTATTTAATAAATAAAACTTGCCTGAGGATCAGAAAAGTAAAAAAGCTACACTGGCCAGCCTTACAGACCAGGCAGCAATAGTACACCTTTAATCCCAGTAGCCACACTAGCTTGCCGTAGCAACCAGGCGGTAGTGGTGCACGCCCTTAATCCCAGAACTAGAGAGGATTATAAAACGGGAGGAGACAGCTCTCACTCTCAGTCTCATTCTGAGATTCCTGGAGGCAGGATCGCCATTTTGGACTGAGGTTGAGGTAAGAGCCAGTGGCTGGCTGCTTTGCTTTTCTGGTCTTCAGAAAATATCTGTCCCTGAGTTTTTATTATTCATGCTTCAGAGGGACACTCAGATCCCAACTATAGCATTTCCCCCTAAACGTTCTTGTTCATCTCTAATACAAAATGTTTTTAATCTTTACCCAAGAATCTCCAAAATCTTAACTGGTTCAGCATTGCTCAAAATTTCAAGTCCAAAGTCTCAGCTTTAAATTGTAAAATAATAAAATAAAAAGCTACCCACCTCCAAAACGCAATTGGCATGGGATAAACATTTCCATTTTGAAATGAATGGCAAGTAGCATCAGCTCAAAGTCAGGCCAAACGTCAGCAGTGAAAACATTACAGCCGAAATCCCCATGTCTGGCATTTGGGCAACACTCTGGTGGAGTGCAGAACCCTAGGGACCGGGCAGCTTCTCCTCTGTGGCATTTGGGCAACACTCTGGTGGAGTGCGGAACCCTAGGGACCTGGGCAGCTTCTCCCCTGTGGCATTTGGGCAACACTCTGGTGGAGTGCGGAACCCTAGGGACCTGGGCAGCTTCTCCCCTGTGGCATTTGCTCATGACCACCCGCTCCAGCTGACTCTGTTCTCTGAGGCTTTGCTCAGGAGGAATTACACATGTCTGTTTTCACGAGGTCTCCAGCGTAGCTTTAGCCTTCCATGCATCACCCATCAGAAGGTGCCCCAAGGGACTCTTCTGCAACACACTGCCCAGCAGGGCGACTTTCCTTAGAAATCCCGGGGAAGCACTCATTAATGTAGCACATTTCACACTCTTTCAAAATCAGCAGCATGTGGACAGTGCCAAGGTCTCTAAGTAGGCCTATCTGAACCGCGCATGGCTTTAGAAGCGCCATAGCCCTGACAACTGAAAGGAACATATTCCTTAGGTGCTTTTGCAAGTGCATGGTGACTCAGGGATCTTAAAAACAAAAACAAAAGACAAAGAAACAAAAACCCAAAAAACAAAACCTTGAAATTGTCTGAGTGGAAAGTGTTGTTTTGTTTTGTTTTGTTTTGTTTCATATCTCTGGTCCTGGGATGGCTGTGGCTTAATCATTTCCAGTTTTTAATTGCTGGCCTCTTTCTAATTGTGCTGTACTTCTCTGGCTACCTTGATGTTCGTTCTGAGGTCAAGATGAAAGTTTTCTACATCACTCAGCTATTTCTTTATGCTATTCCCATTTCTTACTGTAAGTCTAAGAGCCACTAGTAGTATCCAGGTCACACACTCTGCTCCCTCGAAACCTCACCTCACAGATAACCTAGTCCATCAGCTGTTAACTCAGCTATCAGCTGCACATGTTTTTGGTGATACCCAGAGAGCCTCTCCCTAATTCCCTAGTCTTCATTTCCATCAAAAACCTTGTCAGCAGGATCCTTACTATCCACATTTATGTAGGCATTCTGTTCCGTGGGGTCCCAACAGACCATCTATTAGGTTCATCCCACAGGATTTTAGGCGTGTCTCTGGTTTGGCTGTTTACACCTTTTCAAGTTTCTCATATAAGCCACCTGTGAATGCCTTTCCATGTTGTTTCAAGTGTAGTTAAGAGGAACAGCAATCACTTAAAAGGTTTTGTTTTTGGAATTCTGTTTATTGTGTGTGCCCGTGGGGTGCTAGGGCGTATCTGTGGAGGTCAAATGTACAACCTCCAGGAGTCAGTTCTCTCCTGCCCTGCGGGTCTCTGGGACTTAGGTTGTCAGGCTTGGGGGCAAGTATCTTTACCTGCTCTCTTCCTGGCCCAAATCATTCTTCTTAACAAGAATTGTCTTTGTTAGTCAGTGTCTTAGAGTTTGACTGCTGTGGAGGAAAACATTTTATTGTGGTGGATAGTCCATTATCATCACGGTGGGAAGCATGGCGGCGTGCAGGCAGGCATGGTGCCAGAGAGGGAGCTGAGAGCTCTACATCTTGATCTGCAGGCAGCAGAAGGAGACTTCCCCACTAGACCTAGCTTGAGCATTTAAGACCTAAAAGCCCACCTCCACAGTGACACACTTCCTCCAACAAGGCCACACCTACTACAGATAGGCTACACCTCCTAATAGTGCCCCTCCCTCTGAGCTTATGGGGGCCAATTACATTCAAACTACTACAGTATGCAGTGCATAATGTCTGACCACATGTAGATGTACACATTCATGTATTATTTTATATATCAATTAACTTTGATATAATTCCCATTTTACCCCACAAAGTTTACTTTCCCCATTCTGTATTTGTATGAATCCTGGTGAAAAAAAATGGCTTCCTCAAAATATCAGTATATTTCTTAATCCAATTTTGCTATATATCCAAATTTGTTTCAAAATTTTGTTACTCATACCACTACATAAAGAAATCATACTGAAAGGGAATTTAAGTGTTTGTTTGAAGTGGTCTCCAACCATCCAACTCCATCTAATACCATGGATATAAGGCCAATTCTGTGTTCAAAGTAACTTGAGTGTGTTCTTCCTTCTACCTCACTGTGGTTCTGGTTTTCATTTATGCTACACATGGGACCGTTTCTCTGTTTGCTTTATATTTTAGGGCTTTTTTTCTTCTCATATTTGATTTACTTTTCTTTGAACATGTAGAATGTTAACATGCTTCCAAGACTCAAAACAACACAAAATTATCCATAGAGAGGGATTGTCATCTCCAAATCCCTCTGCTTGGTTCCCATCCATCCCTTTGGAGGTCAAGAATTACATTGGTTTCTGGTTTTGCCTTGTCAGACAGAAAGTAGAATTATATGTGCACCCATCTATATGTGTACATGTATGTGTACATTATACACACACACACACACACACACATATACCTGCTGTATTGCAGTTTCTTTTTCCTAGAGATCATTCCATATTTGAAAAGCTTTTCTTACTTTTAAATAGGTAGGTAATACCCAGTCTATTGATAGTCTGCAATTCGATCAACCAGTTTCTCTTTTTAAGGTTTTGTTTTCAGCTGATGTAACATTTATGGGATTCAGTGTGATATCTGACTACAGATATACATATATGAAATTATCGTATCATGTTGGCTGATCATCACCCCATATAACTTCTAGTTATTCTGCAATATTCACTGCAATAAATTTAACTAATCACTTTACTGTAGAGGACACCAAAACTTATTCTTCTCTAATTGGAATTTTGAGACTGTTGTTGATCAATCTAATTGACTGGCTTCCAGTATTTTTTATATTTAATACTGCAATCACTTTGCGTGTGTATGTATGTTCAATTGTTAGGGATTTTAATATAAAAATATTTTATGAAGTAACATTTATCAATTCTTTTACTGTAATTACCCTTTGAATCATAAATTTAAAAGCAATTAATTAAAGCTAAGCCTATACCTACTCAGGCTCCAGAGAAATTCACCAATGATTTCTTTTAAAAATCTGTATAACCCCACCCTCCTTTTGCTGTCAAGACCCCTTATCCATTTGGAGTTTATTCTTGTGCATGGTCAAAATCAAACATATGCTAACACTGTTCAAAAGGCTGCCTTTCCCTCCAAGTGTTGTGAACAGTGCCTGTATCGCCCGTTCTATATGGATTTCTATATGTGATGGGTCTTTTGCTGAATTTCCCATTCTGTCTAATTGGCCCATCTACGCATGTCCCAGTGGTGAACCATATTAATTAGAGCTTTGTGGTACACTTGAATATCTGGTAGCTGTGTGACTGTGTGTTCCTTTCCCCTAGGTATAAAGGTCACCAAGGGATCTATGTGACAAAGGGACATAAACCAACTCTCAGTGAAAGTAGGTCAGAGAATGGCCTCTTCCTCGTCTTGACTTGTTTTCTCAGAGTCTTGCTTTTATTGCTCTTCCTCACTACAGAGGAGATGTGGCGTCCGTGATACACTGGGGAGGAAAGGTGGAGAAGGACCAAGGAGCCCTTGCTTCTGAGACATTTGCAGCCTCCTTTGCTTCAAAGCATGCCAGTTTTCATTCTCTGAGAAAACAGCACCCAGGAATAGAGAGATATGTAGCCCTTGTTCCTAAACAGACTCTCTTCATTTAAGAGTCCTCTGTTGGCTTTCTCTATTCTTCATTTCCCACCTCCTCTTCACTTACCAGGAACAATTTCCCCAAGGAACCTTTTGCCCTTTCTTCTCTCTTCCTTGTTATCCTTATTGCCAGATAACTGAACAGCCAAGGAGTCTTGACTGCTTCACTAAGATCCAGACCCTATTTCCTATTGTCTGCCATGGACCTTCATCTGGAGCGCTTATTGGATCTTGTGTTAAATATATCTTCCCATGCATAGATTTATGAACAGAAAACCAAATCACATCAAAAAGAAAATGCTTCCTCAAACAAAGTATGTTAGGAATTTTGTTTTGTTTTATACAACAATGGGAAAAACTAAAGAAGTATCTTATTTTCTGGTTTTCACAGATGCCAATTTTAAGATTTCTTCTGATATTTCTTCATTTTGACTTGTTTTACATGCGATACCTAAGACTGAACACATAGTTCAATCATGGGAGATCTGACTATAGGCCATTCTGTTTATGAATTCTAACAGTATATTCTGTACAATTACCAAATAATTCAGGTAACTTAGGGCATAGTACTTTTCAATGACCCTTATAAATTATCTATCTACCTATTTCTCTCTCTCTCTCTCTCTCTCTCTCTCTCTCTCTCTCGACAGGGTTTTTTTTTTCCATGTAGCTCTGGCTATCCAGGAACTCACTATGTAGACCAGGATGGCCTTGAACTCACAAAGATCTTCCTGCCTCTGCCTCCTAAGTGCTGGGATTAAAGGTATAAATTTATTTCTAAAGACACACGTACAAAAACATATATACATATGTACACATATATGTACATATATACAACATATAACATTTTAAAACCTGTACATTGATGGTGGTATCAGAGTAGTAGTTTAATTCAACTGCCCATCCATCCATTTAGCAGTTCTGGGGTTCAAACCTAGGATTTTGCATGTGTGAGGCAAGTACTCTACCCCCCCTTTAAACCATGTTGTGTTTGCAGTGGGATACAACAAACGATTAGCAAATACGCTACTAGCAGACCCCAGAGGGGAGAGGAGAAACAAGAAAGACAGCAGAGGCTAGAGAAGGGTAACTGTTATGGTAGGGAAGGGCATCACCTCTGGGTGGAGACGCCCTGTCAACCCAGTTGGGCAGGTCTAGGGCTTGGCTAAGGGACCACCTCTAGGAAGAGGCTTCACATTAAGATAATGTACTTTTCTTTCCCAGAATTCCTGTCTCCAGCAGTCTCTAGAAACTATGAGGTTTGGCTGGATCTGTTTGCCTTTAACAGAAAGGTATGACAACCATTTTTGTCTTTTGTCGTTGCTCAGTCATATACTTTCCCTGGTACTTTGGGCTTCCTTACTGTGTCTCTAAAGCAAACCTCTAGTCTCCCCCCCCACTTGTCTGCCACTGCTTAACCTCATGCCTTTTCCCTCCTCTTCTTCCAGGTAGCTGCAGAGATGGCCTGCCTTGGAGTTTTTCTTTTGTACTCTAATGATACTATCCTTGGATTCTGTTTGACTTCCCTCTTAAATTGTTTTATTATTGGGACTAAGAACCTTAAGGGAGGATTGTGATTTCGCTGGTATCATCAGGACTGGAACCAGTTACTAAGTGTGTATGTATGTGTGTCTGTGTACTGTCTATTAAATAGGTCTTTAGATTAAACAATGAGAACCTACAAGACCTTTGTCTTAGTGTCTACAACCTCCCCTCTAAAATGAATACTGCTCCTCAGAGACATGATGCTAGGTGTGAGGAGGGAATATGTATAGTAATATAAAAGGGTACAGAAATCAATAAAGTGCTCAACAATAGATGAAGAAATATAAAGGACACAAGAGTCAGTTTGAAAGAGTTCATAATGGCATGGCAGTAAGGACATGAATCCATTCATCAGTCAGTCAGTAGTAATGGACACACTATGACAGCAACAACAAAAGCCCAGTTGAATCAGTTAGTAAATTTGAAATAAATGACAGAACCAGAAAATACCTGTGGGTCAGGGAAATGGCTCAATTAGGACAGGGTGAATCATGAAGACCTGACTTTGAGCCCCAACAGCTACAGAACAAATCTGGACCTACGACCTTGGAAATGTCAACTTCTGTTTTATTAACATCATAAGAGATCAAATTTAACATCACTAGAGCCTGAACAGAGACTTGTGTCTTCAGAATTAAGGTTTTGAGGACATCCTTATTATAATCTTACCATAATTGTGGAACCTGAATCTTATCACAAGGAAACAAGTAAAGAAATGTAATTTTGGAATTCTACACAATGACCAATTTGGATTCTTAAATAATGTTCAATGATATGAAAGAAAAAGAGCAGAGGATACATTTTAGGCACAATTAAATTCAATCAAATCATATTGATTTGATTCTTTAATTTTTTTAAAAAAAAATCATTAGCAGGGAAGGGAGGCAGGAGAGACAGGTGACTCAGCAGCTAAGGGCACTTGCTATTCATACAGAAGACCTGGGTTTGGCTCCTAGGACCGGTATGGTAGCTAACAACCATCTGCAACTCTAGTTACAGGGGATTTACCACCCTCTTCTGGCCTCTGCTGGTACTGCATACATGTGTTGTATATACATACATGCACGTGAAACTCATACACAAAAAAATTAATTTTTTTTTAAAAAAGATGCACATGGTGGCGCATTCCTTTAATTCCTGCATTTGAGCAGCCTGGTCTAATAAATGATTCCCAAGATAGCCAATGTTACATAGAGAAAGCCTGTCTTGAAAAACAAAAGAAAACAAAAACAAACAAACAAAAAGATTCAATAGAAGCATGAACTATTGGCTAGAGTACACTCTAAATTCTACTCCTAAAAAAATCAAAAGAAGAATAACACTGCATCTGGGTGTGGTGGTACATTGCTATAATCTCAGCACTTGGGAGACTGAAGCAGAAAGACCATGACTTCAAGGCTAGCCTGGGCCACTTAGGAAGACCCTTTTTCGCTCATCTACTGCTCCCAAAGAACAATATTAGGCAAAGTGACAATACTGAGTAGATACATTAATTTATTTTCATTGTGACAGTGTTGTTGTAATGTAGAGACTAGCATGTCCCCCCATGAAACTCATTTCACTTAACTGAATGTTCATCATCAAATGCTTCATCATTTTAAGAAAGAACTAGGAGAAAATTCTGGTGAAAAAATATCTGTGACTTTTAGATTAAGAGAACTTTCATCATTATAATACACTGTCACCAAATAACATTATTAGTACACTTGGTTTTCAAATGAGCATTGCTTTTGTGCCCTCTTGACTAGACTGATTGTATAAGACATGCCTAGGAGATCTAGATGTACCTCTGAGGACCTTTCCAGACATTAGTTCCCAAAGGCTCTACTGTAATGAACGGATAATCCCTTGATGGGTTCACAAAATGATGGCTTCACTGGGAGGTGCTGAAAGGCAGGAGGCGGAGCCTCGCTCGCTCCTTGTCTTTGCTCTCTGGCTGCTATGATCTGAAGAGCTGCTTCTGCTCTGCTGTTTAATCCTGATTAACACCCACGGGTTCTTTCTAAAATCACGAGCCAAAATAAATCCTTTCTCCCTTAAGTTGATTCTAGCCTCTGGTCAGAGAAAAAGAGGAGTAATTAATACTGCATGTTTCCTGCACTAATGGACTCTCTCGGGTTCGTTCACTCTTGTTAAATGCCACCAAGGGAAGACACTGAAGCTTCCTTCCCTGAGCTGTCCCAAATCCCAGCATGCGCTTTCCTCGAACTAGAGTCAAAAGAACAGTGGAAACAGTTTGTATTGATAGGTGAGCCATTAAACCACAAGCCAGAATCTTATTTTTCTTTGCAACTTTGTGACTTAAACTCATTTACAATTGAAATTTATCTCCAAAGAAATCTACTTCGTACTAATTATGTGATCTTTTTCAGTGTTTGAGACTTTTTGAGAGATTATTTTAAAAATTATTGAGGACAAAACACAATTATAGTTTTTAATAAATTGACTCTTACATTTTATTAGTACATTGAGCATTCAGTATAATTTCTAGATGAGTGCTAACAATATTGTGAGTGATTATTTAAGCAGTGCAATGTGCACTGAGCTAGCCTGTGAGTGAGCCTGTTACAGATATTATTTACAGTCTAGCTGAAGAGGTGCCAGCTAATTTATTATAATTTAAGTGCAAAAAACTTTTTAAAAGGACAAACACCCAAATGTTAAACAATGAACTTCATACTGTCTGGAAATTAAGCATCATGCAGTAGAACAATGTCAATGGAAAACATAATACATGAAGTGAAAAGGGGGTTGGCATTTAGTGCAATTTTTTTATTTTTCAAATGCAAAATGGTATCACAATTTTTTTATATAAAAAATGTATCCAAGGGCATAAATTACCAGAAACAGACCCTAGCTTGTATCAGTTCAAGCAGTATACTTCACATTCACGCTCTTCTTTATCATTTTTTATACAGCATGCTATTCTAATTTTTCTATAATCCGAGCATTCTCAAAGAAGTAATTAACAATACAAAGAAAGCAGAGTGCACAAAGCACCACCCGGTCCTGTCAGTCTGTAAGAGCAACTTTGTAGGACCCCTTAGAGGGGACAACCACCATGCCACCTCCCCCACACTGTTCCCCACAGTACCTTGCATGGTACACAGGAAGTAAACCACTAGTTTATTAGTAATGAGTAGATATCTTAGTCATTCAATCTTTACCTTCTCCATTTTAGACACATGTAGGAAAATGTAACTTCATTAGGATCACTGAATTGGTGTTTGAGTTCAACTACTTGGTTTGGGTTTGTTTGGGTTCAATCTATACTAAATAAAGACTCTATTGAAGAGTCAGGTGGTGTTCTAATAGGTCTGCCTTTATATGTTACTTGGTCTTTTTTTCTTGCAACTTTAATACTCTTTCTTTGTTCTGTATGTTTAGTGATTTGGTTACTATGTGTTATGGGGAATTTCCACTCTGGTCCAGTCTATTTGGTGTTCTGTATGCTTCTTGTACCGTGATAGGCTTCCCCTTCTATTCCTATTATTCATAGATTTGGTCTTTTTTATAGTGTCCCAGATTTCCTGGCTGTCTTGTGCCTGGGTCTTTTTAGATTTCACATTTTCTTTGACCAAGGTACTTCTCTTTTATCTTCAGGGCCCAACTATGTTCATTGCTACTCTGTTCATAATAGTCAGATACTGGAAACAGCCTAGATGTCCTTCAGTGGTTGAATGGGTAAAGAAAATGTGGTACATTTACATAATGGTTTATTATCCAGTTATTTTAAAAAAATAAAATCGTGAAATTTGCAGGTAAATGGATGGAGCTAGAAAAAAAAATAATCATCCCAAGTGAGTTGACCCAGAAAGACAGATATGGTGTGTATTTACTTATATGTTAGCTGTTACATCTCCGATAAGCACAGTGATATAACCACAGTGGTTAGGTGCAGCATAAAGGACTATGGGCGGGGGAGGATCTCCCTTGGAAGATGAAATAGAATAGATAATTATGGATGAATGAGGCAGGGGCTGGACGGGAGAATCAAACAGGGAGGGAGAGTTCAGGGGACAAGGAAGGCAACAGAAGGAGGGATAGCTAAAACTATGTGCCATTTGAGGGGTCAAATGCAAACCTATTATAGTAGAATTGTTCATATATACACATATATGAGGGCAATATAAATGAAATTGCCTTCTCTCTAGACTATATTCTTGTCTTCTTTTCACTTAGCAATGTTGTTAGGTTTTTTGTTTGTTTGCTTGTGACAATCGGAGGGCCAAGGAATGCCACAACATCACACCATGCAGTAGACCTCACACAAGAGATTTATTGAGGATGGAGCAATACAAAAGGCTGCTCCCAAATGAAGATGGAAGAGACAGGGAGCAGGCCATGAAGGTTTGGGATTTATAATGGGTCTGGCAGATGCACATAGGGAGAATGTGAGACTTGTGGCGGCGGAAATGTTTGCATTTGGCAGCTGGCGATGACATGGCCACTGGCACTGGGTCATGGAAGCAAGCTGGGGAGCACCTGGTTCTGGAATGTGGGTGGTTCTGTTTCCCAACATTCCTCCCTTATTCATTGTAAATGGTGCGGAAATAGAAAGGGTGACTGCTGAGGCAGGAGAGGGCACATGTGCTCTTTAGACTGGTACCTGTTGTCTGGGGCATCGGCATCTTCTGGACACTGTTGAGCCTCACCATCAGAACTGTTCTTTAGTTAAAAATCTGCAGCTCTGTGGCTAGGAGTTGGTAGCCCTTTAACAATAACTCATTAATTGTTTGGAGTTTGTTTGTTTGTTTGCTTGTTTGTCATTGGTGAAAAATAGAGAAGAAATTGGCAAAGCAGGTTGCAATTAGTAAAGGCAGGGAAATGAGAAGAAGGGTCAGGAAAGGCAGTACCCAGTTCCATAGAGAGCTCTCAAGGGCCCCGAAGCTGGAGGCATCAAGCTGTTCCTTATGTTTTTGGAGGTCTATTTGAAGTTGTTTGATTTTGCTTTTTACTACACACGATTGATTAGCATAGAAGCAGCGTTCTTCTTGGAGAAAGAGGCAAAGGCCACCTGTTTCAGGAGTAGGGTGATCTGGCTCCCACTGGTTTCAGAGTACTATTGCTGCCAAGGAGTCAATTTGTCCACGAAGGATGAGTATGGTTTGAGACACCTATTGGAGGTCCTGGATAAAATAGGAAGGAAAGTGGTGATACACGGATAGAGAGGTGGCCCTGCTGTCCTAGTGACAACACCCGTTGACGTTACTATGATGGCTAGAAGAGGCAGGATTTGAACTGCCCTTTTATTATGTCTGACAGCTATTGAGTCCCCAGCCAGAAATTGTAGGGGCTTTTCTCTATGTATCACCCCAAACTTGGTGAAGATAAATACTAGTGCACAAACTCCTGAGCAATTGGCAGGCTGGTGATAGTAGACTTAAGTACCACAAAGAATTGAGGATGGTAAGGTACTGGGGCTGAGGAGGGGTGTTGAGGGTGAGGGTTTTATTGTAGTCTAAGAAACTTAAAATGGGTCCCAAATGCCTTAAAGCAGTTTGGCATGCCGCCGAGATATGAAAAAGGTAGGGAGTTGCGTCAATGCTGGACTCAGGGCAGTTGGTGAAGGGAGAGGTGAGGTTATTTGCTGAGATGACAGGGAGGCTGTAAGTGCCAGGCTGTAAGTCCAGTAGCAACACACAGCCAGCAATCCCCGGAGCTGCCCAGCTGGGTGACATTAAGGAGCTGGTAGACTGAGGTTAGAGTCTGAAGCAGAAGACAAAACGACAGCTTTGTATTATTTAAGAGAGGGGATGCTAAAGAGGTTATGGCCTTGGAGGAGTGCTCAATCACCTCCTCTAACGCTATCTCCAGGGGCTGAGCAATCGGGATATATTTGCTCTGGATCTGAAGTGGGCTTATGAGGTGCTGAGGGTTGAAGGAGCAGAACTTACCAGTAGCCCCTGTTCTCATGGGTCCCTGAAATATTTGGTAAAGGACCCCATCTTGTTCATAGAAGAGGGAATCAGAGTGAGGATGCACATGCGGCAAATGATACTGGCAAGACCAGTATGGGCAACCTCCATATGTATAGAAGAAATAGGTGAAAAGGTCATGGGTTGAAGAAGGAGGGGTGCGTACAGGGGGTAGGAATTCAGGCTCCTGAGAGCCTGAATGGAACGATTTCCTAATCCTATTTGGAGGAACCGTTTGCTAGAAGTGGGAGTTTTGTGAACCTCGAATCTCCGTATGTAGAAGTTGCCCTGGAAACTAGTGGACGCAAGGGAAAGAAGGAAGAAACCTATGTGTAGTTGGAGATTTCTTTGGGCCACCAGCTCACAAATAATGACAAGGAGACTGATTATTGGCTTGGTCTTAGCTTAGACGTGTACCACTGGCTCTTTCTTCTATATCAGATTAACTCGCTTATTCTATGTTCCGTTATGTGGCTCATCACCTCATTTCTCTGTACTGCCCATGTTGCTTCTTCTGCGTCTCCTGGTGTCTTCTCTACACTTTGATTTCTTCTTCCTTCCTCTCTCTGCCCAGAAGTCCCACCTATAGCTCTTGCCTAGCTATTGGCCATTCAGTTCTTTATCAAACCAATCACAGTAATATATCTTCACACGGTGTACAAATATCCCACAACACTTATGTCCAATCCAGTAGAGTCAAGCATGGCTGCTGGGGTGAAACCTCATTCTTCTGGGACTGGGGACAGGTGGTTGATCTTGGTTGATTCAGGGTTGATATGTAAGAAAGGAAGTTATCTTTAGGTGGAGGTGTAGAGGGCTTGAGGAAGGCCCTCAAGCTTGGCAACTATGGGGGGATTTACAAGAATTACCTTGAAGGGGTCCTGCCACTTAGGGGAAAGGGCAAGAGATGTTGGTCTGGAGAGGAGAGAAGGACCTGATCCATGATGTTGATTGGGGACAGACAGGGGTGGGTGTATGACCAGGTAGGTAGTGGTCAGTAAAATTCCATAGAGGAGCTGGGCAGTGGAGGTGCATGCCTTTAATCCCAGCACTTGGGAAGCAGAGGCAGGTGGATCTCTGTAACTTTGAGGTCAGTCTGGTCTACAGGATAGCTAGGGCTATTACATAGAGAAACTCTATTGAGAAACCCTATCTCGAAAAACAAAAAACAAAAGAACAAACAAAATCCATAGAGGGAGTGGAGATGATAGAGTAAGGAGGTGAGTAGGGGAGATGAAGGTTTGGGTTAAAGATGGGTCAGAACCGGTCATGGGTTAGAACCAGTCGTCTGTGCATGAGCTCAAATAGTGAGATGGAAGGAGGTCACTTAGGGA
This sequence comes from Ondatra zibethicus, assembly GCA_004026605.1. Taxonomy (NCBI): domain Eukaryota; kingdom Metazoa; phylum Chordata; class Mammalia; order Rodentia; family Cricetidae; genus Ondatra; species Ondatra zibethicus. The sequence goes on along the minus strand of PVIU01005617.1, from coordinate 19,119 downwards.
GAGCCTGAAGTCTGAGAAAGGCCAGAGGTAGGAGCTTTACCCAATCAAGGTAAAGTTCTTGTAAGAGTTTGACAAGGTTTTTTTTTTTTTAAAGCATTTTTATTGATTATTTGGGAAGTTCACATAACACACACCCATTACCCTTGCATCCAAGTCCTCCCCCCGGAAAAGACAGAGACAGAGACAGAGAGAGAGAGAGAGAGAGAGAGAGAGAGAGAGAGAGAGAGAGAGAGAGAGAGAGAGAGAAAGAGAGAGAGAGAAGACAGTCCAATTTTTTTTTTGTCCATATGGTCACTGGAGCATGATCAAACTCCTGGTGGCCTGCCCCTTAAAGAAAAGTGAGTCTTCCCCACCACCCCAGTAGGCTATCTATTTTGGAGAGTTACTCTTCCGCTTCTGTATTACAATTAAGAGTTCTTTTCAATGGCTTCCTGTCTAGGTTGTTACTTTCGTTGGGGAGGGGGGTGGTGGGGGTGGGGGGTTGTCTATGGCTTTCAACTGTGAGTCTGCAGTCATCGATACTACAGAAGTTTCCTTGCCCTTTATAGTCAGCAGGAGCACAGATCATGAACATCCACCTGGCCTCCAGTGTCAACATGTGCCCTGGACCTCAGCATAGTCTCCAGTGGAAGTATAGGCCATAGACACCCACATAGGGGCAGTCTGACACCCATAGTTTTAGGTGGCAGCACAGACCATGGACATCTGCATGGCCTTCAATGGTAACACAGCCCCTAACTGTAGAAGGATCACAGACCCAGTAATGCCCCCCACAGTGCTAACATGGACCACAGACATCAACATAGCATTTGGTGGTAACAAGGACCGCCACTGACATCAACATGGGTCCTGGCTATAGCAGGACCACAGACTCAAACATGAATCCCAGTGGCAGCATGGACCACAGACATGAACATGGCCTCAGGCAGTACAGGCCATGGACATCCACATGGCCTCTCTCCATAGCTCTGTTCCTCCATCCTTCCCACCCCTGCATTCATTCATCACAGTGGCACTGGAAACTGCAGCATGTCACTCAGTCTTTTTTTTTTTTTTTTTGCCCACACAGCTCTACATGCAAATATTCATGGCAACAAGCCATTGGTCTGGTTGGCCTCTGAGCTCTGAAGCACTATCGCAGAGACAGCCATGCTTTAGGTTTTCATCCTTGGTGGCAATGGTGTGTTCTTGGATCCAGTTCTGCAGCGGTGGTTCCTCAGCTCATAGGCGGAATAGGTGTTGACCTACACAAAGTGCTAGATCTGGGCCTGGATGGCTGTCAAGTTGGTCAGGTCACCCCCTCACAGTGGGCTCTTCCGGGTGGGCGTGATAGGAAAGTTAAGTGTGGCATCTTCTACTAATGCCACCTGGAGAGAAAGAACCTGGGACCCAAGGTAGAGTTTGTGAGCCTTTATACATGAGCAGGTGGAACAGGTTGTGGGACAAGACAGTGGTGAGTAATCCACAAGTTGGTTGTTTGGGTCTACGAATGAGGAACTGCTGAAGTACATAGCAGGGTGCCCGTCCCTGGGTGAGAAGGCCTAATTTCTTTGACAGGTATGCTACAGATGCAAAGGAAGGCCACAGAGTTGGTGGCCTAGGACTCTGAGGGCACAGCTCCCTTTTTCTGTTATACAGAGGGAAAAGGGATGGGGTTAGGTTTAGAAGGTGTAGTGTTGGGGCCTAAAAGAGGGCATGCTGGAGCTTCTGAAAGGGTTTGGTAATGGGTGTGAGAAGGGGTTCATGGGCTGCCTTATATAGAAGGTAGGCAAGCATGCAAAAGGAGGGGATCCAGGAGTCTAAGGGTCAGTTCATGTGAAAGCAAAGGTCGTTTGTGACTGTGTGTGAAGGGGGGGACAGAAAAAGCATCCTTGAGGTAAATGACTGAGAAATGGGAGGTGTCTGAGGGGATAATGGGAAGGAGTGTGTGTATGGGTAGAAGGGGGACCACTACATAATTGAAGAAATGGAGATCTTGAACCAGGCGGTAGGCATCACTGGACTTTTTAACTGCAAGTATAGGGTGTTGCACGAGGAGGGTGGCCCTTTGTTTGTCCCAGCCACCCGGCTAGCTTACACCCGAAATAATCACACAGAAACTGTATTAATTAAATCACTGCCTGGCCCATTTAATCTCTAGCCTCTTATTGGCTAACTCTCACATCTTGATTTAACCCATTTCTATTAATCTGTATATCACCACGAGGTCGTGACTTACCGGGAAAGATTCAGCATGTCTGACTCTGGCGGCTCCATGGCGGTTCTCACACTCTGCTTTCTTCCTCCCAGAATTCAGTTGTCTTCTCCACCTACCTAAGTTCTGCCCTATTAACTAGGCCAAGGCAGTCTCTTTATTCATTATCCAATGAAAGCAACACGCAAATAGAAGGAACTTCTACACCAATAGGGGTGCTAAAGGGGAATGATGTGGGGTGAAGTAGATTTTTCTTTTCTTAGGAGGTAAGAGATGACAGGTTTCAGTCCCAAGGCTCTGGAGTGAGAGTAGGCCCTGGGCTTAGGTATACTGGGTAGGGTCTTGTAACTGGATGACAAGAGGGAATGGTATTTGGCAACCTCAGACTTGGGGGTCCACCCAGGAGGCTAGCAAATGAAGTATGTTGGAGCCAGTAGGTTGGGTGGTTCGGAGGGGAGGCTACTGGTGAGCTTGGGGTCAGGCAAATGGGGGAGCAAAAGAAATAGAGGCTCCCACTTTGACTAGAAGATCCCTTCCTAGTAAGGGGACAGGACAGGTTGACACCACCAGGAAGGAATGAGAGGAACGCCCCTGAAAATTCAATTGAGTGATAGGGTCTGGTGAGGTTGTAAAACTGTCTCCCTACCCTGACAATAGGGGAATGAGGAGAGGTGGGTATCCAAAACTCCATCAGGACCAAGTAAGTGGTCCTGGTGTCCAGGAGGAAGGAAAATGGACTGCCCTGATACTGTAACAACTACCCAGGGCTCTCTGCTGGAGATGGGAGCCTGGAGCCCCTTCAGTCATTCATGGCTAGACCTAAAAGGTTGGCTGAAGGGTGGTCTAGGTCTGATGTCCCCATGTCTTGAGGGACATGGGGCAGTCAACAGTCCAATGTCCCTCTTGATGGCACTTTGGACATTGTTGAGATGGCCTGTGGGGATTAGGGCAGGCCCGGGTCCAGTGACCCTCCTGACTATGCTGGAGGCAGGGACCTGGTGGCAGATGCAAAAGCTGGTTGAATGACTTGGGCAGCATTTGGTATTTCTGTTTATGAGCCTTCTCATCTTTCCCATGGTGGACCTTAAAGGTCAGTGCTAAGACTTCTGCCTGTGGGTTTATGGGCACTCTCTCCAGATGCTTAAGCTTGGCCTTAATGTTGAGGAAAGTCTGGGAAAAATAAGTGATGAGTTGTTCATCCTCTGGGTTTTGGGAGCCTAGATTGGTACACTCTAAGAGGACGTTTGTGAGCATTCTAGAACTCAGACAGGTTTTCTTATTTGTCCGGGATGATCTCTTGGAGTTTCTCATAGTTTACTGGTTTGAGGGCAGCCTTAAGGGGACCAGCCAGGAGTTGTAAACTGATCTCTAGCTAGAATGAATCCTGGGGTATTGTAGTTCCATTGGCGATCCCGACTGGGTGTGTATGTTGCATTAGTTTGGTGGATTTCATCTGCAAGTGCGCTAACCTGTTCCCAAACTTGCTTGTGCTCTTCAGGAAGTAGGTTGCTAGTTAGAATCATATATATGTCATGGAAGGTGAGATTATAGGATTGAATGATATATTGGAATTTTTTAAATGAAAGTAGAGGAGTTAGAGGAGTGAGTTCTCAGTTCTTTTTCTGAGAGTTCATTCAGTGAAAAGGGACATGTACCTTTGCTGAGGGATAATGGTCTTATACAAGGCAAAGAATTGTTACTTGTATTGGTTTAATAAAATGCTGATTAGCCAGCAGCCAGGCAGGAAGTATAGGTGGGGCGACCAGAATAGGAGAATTCTGGGAAGAGGAGAGGCAGAGATGCCAGATGCATCTGCCGGTCAGACGCAGAGGAAGCAAGATGAGAGTGCCTTACTGAGAAAAGGTACCAAGCCATGTGGCTAAACATAGATAAAAATTATGGATTAAGTTGTAAGAGCTAGATGGTAATAAGTCTGAGCAAAACGTCAAACATTTATAATTAATATAAGCCCCTGTGTGTTTATTTGGGACTGAATGGCTGTGGGACCAGGACAGACAGAAACTTCTATCTACATACTCTGACCAGGTTGTCTACCCTGGCAGTCTCCTGCAAAGAGAGAATGGGGGCCAGGTTAGGTCAGGTTAGGAGAGATAGAGGGAGTCCCACAGTGGAGCAGGAGTAAGTAGCAGGGGGACTGAAAGTTTCTCACGGGGGTGAAAGTGGGTGCTAGGATGGGATGGTTAGGACAGCCTGCTGCTGGAGAGGGAGAAAAAGAGACCAAATGAAATGGAAAAAGAAAAGGAGTTGTGGGTTGATGCTGGTAAAAGGGAGGAGGCCTCATTAGCAGGATCGAGAGTAGGGGAGGAATCATCTTGTGTACACTTCATAGCTAGAAGGAGCTAAGTTTGAGGAACAGGAAGAATTGAGGGAAGGCTTGGAATAAAGGTAAAAGAAAGCTTGCACATAAGGAATCTCTCTCCATTTCCCCAATCACTGGCAGGAGCTGTAAAGGTCCTGAATAATACTGGGATCTTGAGTGCTGTTGGACAGTTAATTTGATTATCTAAAGTATATGAAGGCCAGATTTGACTGCAAGGGCAGCTAAGTTTAGAGGCCCTTAAGTCAGGTGGAGGGGTCAAATGTTCTCTAAGAGGCATCCCAAATGGGAGCTAGAAAGTATGAATGAGAGCATTCCTATGGGTGAGGAAGAGAGGAAGGTCCTATGACTGTAGCCCAAGGCATCCCTAGGATACCGGGAGGGAGAGGGGGGGACCTAATGCGGAAGACACAGCCATTGCATGAATTGTCATTGCACTCAATAGGGGTCAGGGCTAAAAGACTGAGGAGACTGGGTACCTGGTACCAGGGCTCTCAAGTAAAGCCAAAAGGCAAAAACCAAGCCCAAGAATTGAAGCCTCACCCAAGGGAAATGGTCAGAGGTAGGGAAGGTGAAGAAGGCCAACTGTAGCCTTAAAGATTGTGGTTGGGAGCACCACCGCCTCCAAGGATACCAGAGAGGTGTGGACACTCAATGGTTACTCCCTCAGATCCAGGAGAGTTGTTTGCACCAACCAAATGGAAAACTTACCAATTGCTGCTGCTGGATGGGGTGCCCAGTGATCAGGTGAGTCAGAGTTGGGTCTGTGCAGGTGGACTGGAGATAAGAGAGAGTCCCAGTGGAGCTTAGTCCCCCAAGGGGAGCACAGACACTAGGATATTATACCAAGTCTTGGCACCAATGTTAGTTGTGATTTTTTTTTTTTTTTTGAAAAACAGCAATCAGAGGGTCAAGGAATGTCACAAAGTCACACCATGCAGAGGATCTCACTCAAGAGATTTATTGGTGGGGCTTCCCCTGAATGAAGGTGGAAGAAAGAGAACAGGCCGTGATGCAGGCTTGGGCTTGGCACATGCACATAGGAAGAATACATGACTCATGGCGACAGTGAAAATGTGTCACATTTGATTGGTTGGTGATGACATGGCCACTTGTGCTGGGTCACTGAAGGCAGGCTAGGGAGGACCTGGTTCTGGAACGTGGGTGGATTTTGGTTTTCCAACAAAGGTACCTTGGGCATCCCTTCTAAAAATTCATATAGACACATCTTGTTTTATTTTAACATTTTACTTACTTTGTGTGCTCAAGTGCTAGTAAAGGTCAAAGAAGAACTTGTAGAAGTTGGTCCTCTCTTCCTTCTGGGCCCAAGGATCAAAATGAATTTAGGTCACCAGGCTTGGCAACAGACACTTTTACCTGCTGGACCATCTCTGGAGCCCAGATACAACTTGTTCATTTCAACAGTTCCCTAGTTCTCCACTCACCTCAACTTCTTTGACTAGACATTTATACTGTTTCAACTTACTAGTTTTAGAAACAATTCTGCAGAGAGAATCTCTGTGTCTATTCCTTGGCTGTTTAATTAAAGGAATATTTTTAGGATGAAATGGAGTATGTATTCACATGTTTTTAAAGGACTGTCAATATGCTTCCCAAAACAAAACTGTATTCTGATTCACTTTGTTGAGCTAGAGTGATGTGTTACAAGTGTTTATTGAAATAATGAAGAAAGTGTGAACTTACACGCTGAAGAACACACTCACAGTCTAAAGACACAGCATGCTATTACGAACGCCCATTTTTCAGTAGCTACTGTAAGCTACATGGTGCATGGTTTTGAAGCATGCAGGCTCAGTGTCATCTTCAGTCTCTGGGACCACTGTTACCCTGAGCCCACCATTTAATCCTTCTTAGGTCTTGATTTGTGTCTCTTCTTTGCAAAACGGGAAACATTAAATACCTCCCTGATACAGTGATTATGAGGGTTAGTAGCCATGGTATTTTTTTAAGAGCATGATGAGAGCATGGCTTCATGGGTAATCATTTAGGCTACACTGCTGAAACTAACAAAATGTATTTACTTACATTTTAAAAACACCAAAGGTCCCAAAACAATTGTTTTTGTTTTGAATATTCATTTCCTAAGACAAAAAATTCTCCACTGGAAGCACTCACAACCACTGGATGTCATAAGGCAGAATGTAGTACGGACAAATCCACTTACTTTTATTAGCACTGAGAAAATACAAAGCTCTAACTGAAAAGGAGAACGTTTGCTATAAGGGAATTAAGTTGAGGGTGATCAGACTGCAGGATAATCATGTACTCCTCGACCCATAGCAAAGGAGTTTCTCAGACAGTATAGTAATGATGGCTTGGAGTTTATACACAATTGATTTGGGAGTGGCTATAAAAAGCAGCCAGAAAACACCTAGGTGGCAGCTGCTTCCAGGCATTTACTTTAGTAGATTCTAAGTGCTATGATTTCCTAGAGGGATGAACACCTCAAATCTCTTTATGCAGGAAATTGTAATGTGTTCACTGTGAGACATCAAAAACAGTTAAAACAGAAACTTCCAAGTATACCTGTGGTTTAAAGGTCACATTTATTAGGAGATTAAGAGGTGCATTATCCACAGACTATAAATAGTGCACAGCTGACTTTATTCACAGTCAAGCCAAAATGAAGCCAGTGCCAACCTATTTTGTAGACACTCTTGTTCTTTTGTTCCAAGAAAAGTTTGCACCGTAAGACTTGGACTTGGGTTTTGGAACCTTCTTCTCTTCCACACCATAGCTCCATCCTAGAAGGAGAAACAAACAAACCACAGGAACAGAACTAATGAGGGTGTTTAAGAAACACAGCAAAAAGAGGCTTACTTTTATAATTTCACGTTCATCTATCAACAGGAATAAATGTCAACTCATCTGAAATATAAATACTTAGTAATTTGTTTCCTCTCAATCCTTTGAGCAGGAGTCCAAACAAGGAGTTTTCTAATGTTGAGTCTATGTCTTGTTATGGCAGTCATTGGTTAGGTTACTCAGGAATTCTATGATTTATTTATTTATTTATTTATTGCCAAATGATGGGTAAGAAATATGCAAGCCAGACTTCCAGTTTAATAATGGTGTCCTAAAAGGAAATGAAGAAGTGGGAATGTATGGACAAATTCCACTGCTCGCCTTATATCAGAACCTGGGCACAACTCTACTATTTATTATCTGTTCTGGTTACGGACTTTCAAAATGCTGTCAGGGCCAGTGCCATGAGAGAAGAGTAGAAAAGTTAGACGCGGGTTTAGTTTTTCCTTTATAGTTATAGGTTTAGTTTCATTTATAGTTATCAATGGTGACACAGTTCAGAAGAGCCCTGTGGTCTGCGTCTCATCTCTATGACTGCTTCCCCCGTCACGTGACTGTTAGGCTATATAGGAACAACTGTCTCCCCTTATGTTTTTTTTTTTTTTTGGAAAACAGCTTTTTTCCTAGTGCTGAACAGGCGACTGCATTTGTCTGATGGAAAGCAATGGGGTCATGAGGCAGGCTGACAGCAATCATAGTGGACAGTGAAGTAAAGGAAGACCATGGACCCTTGGATTTTCATTCACCAGCAGACATTTCTGCTCCGTTCTGGGACACTAGAAAGAGGAAGCCCCAAGAATAACACTTGAGAAGACACTGAACATGTACTGAGCAATGGGCAAGCTACGTGAATTACACACACCCTTTATTTTTACTTTTCATCTGAAATTTCCTCCTACAAAGGAAGAATTTTATATGAAACAGAACACAGATTCAGTCAAATATTCACAATACCCAAATTTCTATTTTTTCAACTTTAAGTTCTTTTAAAAAACAAAAATGAATACTTCAAACAGTACATCGTCTGAAAAATGCCCATATAAAACGAAGGTGCAGTCTACGACAATGTTCCCATATGTTGTCTTATTAGGTCACTCAAAACCAGGCTCTGCTTTTTCCAGCTGTGCTACAAGAAGATCAAAGCAACTGAGTCCAAGGCAGCTGCCCAGGGATGGAGTAAAGCTCCTGGGACTGCCATCACTTCCCACTGAGGAGAGTAGCCATATGGCACAGATTAGCCACAAATCCACCCACCAGCACCTACATGGTGAGAAGCTGACTGCTGTTTCACACACTAGACTGCTTTCACAAAAATATTTTGGACTTTAAGCTATAGTATAAGAGAAGTACATCTGGCGAATGCTTAGGAAACTTAAAATGTGATCTTTAATGTCCAATAACAATTTTTTTTTCTAAAAGCAGGCCATCGTATTTTATAGATCTACACTGTGTCTGGATTGTTCTATTTCCGACGCAATGATTGGTGCAATCTTTTCACACACGCACATATATACCATGCACACACACACACACACACCCTTGAAAACAAACCAGACCACATAGTTATGGCTTTCATATGAGATAAAGAAAAATCCATTTATTTTGATTTATAGAACCATTTCATTTATGGCTCAGTAACAAAAAAAATAGAGAAACATTCATTTGTTCTTTTACTGCTTATGACAGTTTTTACTGTAGAAACCCCAATTCCAGTCCTGCGAAAGGTTCTTCTAGAATCTTTGAGAACACAACCACAAACCTGACATTAATTAGGATGGAAGTGAACAGTTTAATAATTTTTGCTGGAACAAGCAAACACCACATAATGTGACACACAACTGGAAGATACTGCTACACCTTGGGAGATCCAAACAAACCAGTCTGAGACACTACAGGAGGCACAACGGTAAATACTTAAGGCTTCAAGCTGCTTTCCTGGCCTCTAGTCTGGTATATCACACCTAGAGGAAGGCTAAGTAGACACCTAGCATTTGAGGTGAGGAAAGGTAGAAAGACAACTACCATGGAATTTCACTTCAAAAATCCCACTTTGAAATGATTTTAAGTATCTTAGAAAATCTTTTAGGAAATACTATGGAAGTGACTAAGGTTGTGGATAAAGGGGCGAAACAACCCTGTCTGTGAAAGGACATATGCTGTCAGCAAGCAAATAAAAGCACACACAGTGCTGGGAAGGTTCATTAGAGTAACAAATACCTGCTAGAACTGTGATACCTTTCAAATACCACCACCCTCTGATGCAACAGTCAATGGTCTCACTAAATTTATTTTTCAATAATACACTGTCATACAGATTAGTATTTCCAAACTAGTAATTGGAAACACCTATTCAGAATTTGTCATAAAACAAACCAAGATATCAACCATAACTGTGACTTTTGTTTCAAAAGTACAGCTGAAACCCAGTTAGAAATTTAGAACACCTTTTTAAAAAATTCCTTGAGATGAAATATGCAAATATCTAAAAATCATGACCAGAAATTTTGAAGTAATTAGTATGGGGCATGAGCTACTTATAGGCATTACCAGAATCCTGCTTAACTTGTTATATACTAGGAACCCCACCAAACCACGACAGAGAATCCTACCATAAAACAAATGATTCCAGAGGTTGGGGGGGAGGGGTGTAGGAATAACCCTTCTCACTTATTCTCATCTACCCTCATTGCCTTTCTCAGCCCCCTGTAATCTCCCAACCAGGGATTAGGAATAAAGAACGAAGTAGGGAGACATCTTTTGTAGGCTCTTGGTACAAACAATACTCGTTAATTTACTTGCTCATAAAAACAGCTCAATACACTCATCCTTCCGCAATCAGTTATGATGTGCACAGAAGGGAGACGACTTTACATGGCCTCCTGGCCAAGCTCAGGCAAAGTACTCTTAGCTGCCTTCTTGGTTCAGCCCTTGGCCCCTCAAGTGTCTTCTTCAATGTCTATTTAGAGCCACATCTCACTGACTACAGCAGCTCCTAGGCATGGTGCTAGAAGATTATGATGTGGCAGAGGCTAGGTAGCCTCTGTTCAGGTATGAGTTCACATGCTGCTGTTCACAAGTTCAGTGTGAAGCATGTCTAGGTGATACATACAACAGACTAGTGTTGGTCAGTTCATCAGAGGCTTGGGGGAGCTCATCGCTATTTTCCTAGAGCAACTGTTCAGCATCAGAGAGGAAAGTGGGTGGCTACTGCTGACAGGCACATAAATTCTGTCCCACCTCCCATCTGCTGACCTTACTCACTGGCCTTATTCTAGAAATACCATTGTACATCTTTTTGAAATTGATCTCAACATTCCTTTACTTTATTTAAGTTCATGTTGTCTTTGTTAGGTCTTAAAACCAAAAACAACAGAAAACAAAAAACAAAAAAAACCATAAGCACCCCAAAAGGGCAAATCCACTGACTTTATCCAAAATGACAGTCTTGACTCAGCTCAAACAAGACTACAGGAGTATTGTAATTGGACACTTCCAGCACCTCCCAGGTTTCCTTCTGTCAGAAAGAGCCACTTCCCTATCTCCCCTTCCTGTGGCTTTCTATTGACATGAACCTATGGTGCATACCAAAGCCAATGCTAGCCTCCAGACTCCTCAGACCCCTATTCACATACATTTGTTATGCATCTCAAAGCCTGTGTTATCCTCCTGGCCTTTCTCATGTCCTCTACTCCTCCCCTTTGCCAACTCCCAGGCTGTTGCAGACTACAACTTACTCCCACTCTCTTTATAATATGGTTTCTCCCCCTGCCCTTATTATTCTCTCTTGCTATTCTCTGCTACTCTTCTCTCGCAGATCCCTCTGAACATGTCCAGTCTGCTTCTTTTTCTCTCTGTGCTGGACTCTTCTAGATGCCTTTGGATATTCTTTCTCTCTTATTCACAATAAAAAACTTTCTCCTGACCATGGAGTTGCTATTTTGATAGTGTCAGTACTGTGCCCTGTTTACAGTCTTGACTTGCTTTTTTGAGCTGTCTGTAACATCTGCTAGGCTTCACTGTATCTCACAAGTAAAATAAATTCTTTAATGTATGTGTTCATTTCATTCACAAGCCAAATATGAGTGACCAAGGAAAGGGAATACAAAATAAATCTACTGAAAATCCATGTTCCAGTTTGCTAACTGTAAAGTTTTTGATCGAATCACCTTTAAATACATTGGTGGGAACATTCAGTAGGCAGGCTAACACAGAGGGCTCTCTTCAGGTCCAGTAAGCCTCAGATGCTCTCTGTTGTCTGTTAATGTATCTCAGAAGGTTTATCTGTTAGTTACAAGATGCTATGTCAGACCCAGGTGGACAAACAATGATTAAGGGGTGAGAGATGCTCCAAGAACTGTAATTTGGCTCTGACCTGTAAATTCTGTTCTTTACACCATCGTGAATACCTTCTCATCAGGATAAGGTGCAGTTCTTTCATAACACTGCACACAGGAGAAGGAAAGAAAGGCTTCTCTGAATTAGAAGAGATGCTGGTGGAGCCAGTCATATAGCATTTACGGTCTCAGTTCTAAAATTCCAGACGGGACAGTAAGCACCCAATTGTGAAGCTTTGTTAGTTCCTATCAAAGAGCTATTTTCTTTTCAGAAACTCCAAATTCTTAATTTATTTGAACTCAAAACATCAAAGATTACCTAGCCAGAGTCTCTTGTTGTTTTACCCAATAAAATATATTACCATAAAGTGTTTATTTGTTTATTGGGATCATCAAATGGCCAGACTATAAAAACAAGTCACAAAATTAATGGCAAAATTAAAACTATAAAGTGGAGTAAGGGGTGTTCTCTTGTGCTTAAGTGTATGGGCTGAAGGATAGGTACAGAGTTTCTGTGGTGGAAATGTGTGCCTATCACTGACTGGTGAATCTGTTGAATGTCTCATGCACACCTCCAACACTGGTAAGCAAAGACTTTTATTTGATTGGCAAATATGTGTAACTTGATAAAGAACACATTCAAATAGAATAAAACAGTGTTACTTCGGATTAATGTTTATAGCCATAAGAATGTAAAAGTGTCTTTTTGTTTTTCCCTTCTTCTTCTCCAAGACAGGGTTTACAGGGTTTCTCTGTGGCTTTGGAGCCTGTCCTGGAACTAGCTCTTGCAGACCAGGCTGACCTCGAACTCACAGAGATCTGCTTGCCTCTGCCTCCCAAGTGCTGAGATTAAAGGCGTGATCTACTAACGCCTGTCTTTAAATGGGTTGATTAATCTCTCCAGTAGTTTTATATAAAAACATAATGTTCTGTAGAATTTGTCTGAAAAATTTATTCAAGATTATTCTTAAAACCTTAGATGACAGACTGGTAAGATGGCAGAGCAGGCAAAGGTGCTTGCCATCAAGCATGTGGACCTAAGTACCTGAGTATGATCCCTAGAATACAAATGGCAGAGGGAGAGAAGCAACTCTTTTAAATTGTTCTTTGACCTCATAGTGGTATATTATTTGTGTTTTAATAAATAAATCTTGACTGAAGATCAGTGCAAAGCAACCAGACTAGTCAGCTATACAAGACACCTTTAATCCCAGTAGCCACACTAGTAAGTCATAGAGGTTGGGCGGTGGTGGTGCACACTTTTAATCCCAGCACTAGAGAGGAATATAAGGTAGGACGAGATAGGTACTTGCTCTCTCTCAGTCTGAAGACTTCACAGAGGTAAGAGCTCTCTAGTGGCTTGGCTGCTTTGCTTCTCTGATCTTCAGGTTGAACCTCAATATCTGTCTCTAGGTTTTTATTACTTGTGCTACATTTGGAGCCCAACATTTGGGGCATGAATTCACAAAAAAAGCCATTTGTCTGTGGCTTTTTAGCCACCACACAGGCTAGGATTTTACATGGGGCTCCTGCCCCACCCAGCTAGGCTTTCTTTTCTTTTTTTCCCCAGCTGCTGAGCGAGTGTGGGATTTTCCTGCTAAAACCTCTCTGAAACAGTCTCCAGTTGCCACCCAAACTCCAGAAGCACCTGGGCTAAAATGCCACAGGACTCACCTCCCCTAGGCTGGCTGGTTCTGCCTTCAGGCAGTGACCCCCCCCCCAACATCAAATGTGCTTTATCTGAACAATCTCCTGTACGGTTTTTCAGAAAATCAGGTCTTTATCTCTCTCTTCACCATGGGTGGCCGGCTCTCCCTGAACCCCCTCTCAGGCTACTGCCAAAGTAGGCAGCTGCCTTGAAATCCTGTCAGGCTTTTATGTTCTACACAGCAGCAATCAGCCTCACATCTTCATCAACACTGTCAGGAGATGTGGTAAGACAATTGGGAATTCTTAAAGGAAGGGATTAGTTAAAAGAGAGTTTTTCGTCACATTAATAAATGGGAAAAACCATTACAATGGGGGGATTTGGGTCCCTGTATGATAATATGCTAGACAGTTTGAAAATACAATGATTAAATGAGAGGATATCTAATTTAGATGGGATTTATATAATGTTAATTGTAAACATTATCAACTTTATCATTTCTGTTTTATCACTAAAAAAGTTAGCTGAGTGCTTAGATACAAATCTTAGCAAAACCTAAAAAAACAGATCACAGAGATATTCAAATCCAGACAGAGGAGTTTAATGGAGAACCGATTTCAGCATTGCATTTTAAGAATAGAGAGGAACAGCCTAAGGTTTTCACACAATCAACCTTTAATATATCCAGTCACCTGACAGGAATTACCAAATGGCAGAGGCTCTGGTACAGCTAACTGCTCTGTGCCAATATTAGATTTAAGGAGATTCGAGAAAGCAATAGTCTCATATGGCATGCATTCACCTTTTGTGAAGCAAATGTTAAACTCGTGGTCAGTCTGTAATAGAATTATCCCTAAATACTGGATAGAATTAGTTAAACGTGTTTTAGAGCCAGGTCCACAATTACAATGGAGCACCAGATTCCAAGAAGAGGCTAAGATTACTGAACAACGGAGAAAAGCTAGAGGTGGGGAAATCTCCCAAAATCAAATTCTTGGAGAAGGAAATTATGCTACTATAGAAAGGCAAGTTGTATATGATGACCACACCCTGCCTGGATTTATGCCAAGCAGCAGCTTTAAATGTTTGGGGCAGAATTGGAAAAATAGGAAAGAAAAATGAATCTTTTACTAAAGTTATACAGGGACCAAAGGAAGCCTTTAGGAATTTCTTACAAAGATTGACTTCAGCAGTCAATACCAAACAGAACGATACCAAATTCAGAAGCTACACAAATAATAATTGAATTTCTGGCTTTTGAAAACATCAATTCTCTAGCAAAGGGATAACTAGGCCATTAAAGGCAAGGTCAACACCTGTGGAGTAATGGATCTGAGATACAATTAATATTGAATCTCATGACCATGATGATACATGGATAGGACAGGTCATTTCCAGAGGTTTAAGAAAACATCGAAATGTTAAATGTTATAATTGTGGCAAATAAGGTCATCTTAAAAGGGATTGTAGACACGGTATTCCTAGAAACAATGTTCTAAGAATAATCCATTCAGCATCCCCCTCCCTTCTGGATTATGCAGAAGGTGTGGCAAAGGCAGGCATTGGACTGATGAATGTAGGTCAACAAGTGATATTCAAGGTAATCCTTTGCTGTCAGGAAACTCCATGTAGGGCCACTCACAGGCCCCTATGTGACATCATAGAGGAAGCTCCTTCCCAGAGCAATTAAAGAACCGAATGCCTATTGTAAGAAAACATACTGCTCTGGATAATAAAACAGCTATAGAATAAAGAACAAAAAAATTAGGAGAACTCATAAAATGAGTATTTTGGAAGACTTCTACAAATGAACGAAGACCAAAATTTAAAATGTGAATGAAGTTGTCATTGAAGGTCTGGTAGACACAGGTGTGGATGTAACAATAATTTCGTCAGAATCTTGGCATCCAAATTGGCCTCTTCAGGATGTAAATGTTCAGTTTTTAGGGATTTAAAGAACGTCTCAACATAGTTACCGATTTGCAATATGTAGAAAGAGTTGTTTTGCATATTGAAACTACTGAACTTATACCAAATGATACAAAGTTGACTTTATTATTTATTCAGTTACAAGATACAATCAGTTATAGAAACCATCCCATAGACATAACACATATCTGATCCCATAAGGTCTGCCAAGTCCTCTAGCACAAGGTAAAATGCAGAAATAGATCAATTATTGACTGCAATGTGCTGAAGGCCTCAGAATTTTATTTAAAAGAATCATGTCAATAGCAAAGGTTAAAAAAAAAAAAGACTTTGCCATCACATGGCAACAAGTCAAGGAAATTATAAAGAAATGTCTTACTTGTGTTTTATATAACCAAACACTGCAGGAAATAACCCAAAGAATACTCAGAGGAATGAAATCTTGCAGTTGGATGTGTTCCATTTTGTAGAATTTGGAAAACTAAAATATGTACACCACATCATTGATAACTATTCAGATTTAATTTGAAAAGGCTGATTCGATAATCACCCATTATTTAGAAGTTATGGCCATCATGGGTATACCTGCACAAATAAAGACAGAAAATGCCCCAGCATATGTCTCTAAGAAAATAAAAGTTTATTTTACTTATTATATTATAAAGCATATTATAGGTATACCACACAATGCTGCAGGCCAGGCAGTTATATAAAGATGAAATCAAACTCTAAAGGATATGTTAAATAAACAGAATGGGATAATAAATATCCCCAGAAATAGATTGCATAATCTACATGCTAATGAGAAAGGGACAACAGCTATGGAGAGACACTGGATAGTAGACAAAACTACAGAATTAAACCAGCCAGTATACTTTAAAGATGTTCAGAATGTAAACTAAGACATGTTATGCTGGGGAAGGGGTTTTGCTTTTGTTTCCACAGGAGAAGAAAAGCCATGAATACCATCAAAACTGATAAAGATTTTACTTGAACAAGAGACGCCTCTTAATTAGAAGAGATGATAGTTCATCAAACAGCATGGCTGTTAAATCTAAACTAACCCTATAATACTAACAAATCAGATATAACTTGCCAAAAGAGAATCTCCCCACAATTAGGGTTGGGGAAGAGTTTTGTTTCTGTCTTTTCAGGATAATAAAGGTATCCAGCTAAGAAATCTGAAGACTGGACATCTAAAGAAAAAGGACAAATCATCCAGAACAAAGTCTCAAGAAAAAGAGTAAATCATATTTCCAACAAGTTAAAATTTCAGAAATCTTCCCAAATGTTTGCTTCTGCTGTTCTCTAAGACATATAATGCAAATGGTCTTTTAGTAGTCCCAGTCCAATTAAACATTAAGGCTGGCTTTGGAGTTGGAATGTGGCTCGCTCCTTCTTTAAACTCCTTCTCTAAACTCTTATTAAAGTGAAATACAAAACCTCTGTCTCATGTCAGAAGAGCCACCTGATATAGGACAGAAGAAAAAAATTTAAGGACTATTTTATGGTTACTAATCTCATAACCCTTTGGTTTTATATTGACTCTTTAACAGCTTTTTTTAAGGTATAAGATTTACAAAATATATTATATATATATGTATATATATATATATGTTAAACTTTTTGTCATGATGTTAATGACTATATAGAGTACTAATTCTAGAAACAGGTTTTATGTACCTTCCTGCACATGATTTCGGGTTTGATCCTCTATTAGATTTCTGCAGTAAACCATGAGTATGCCTAACAGCAAACTTTGAAGTCTCCATGAAGAGGATAGGGTCCCACAACAACGATTCATCCAGGACTATGATAATACCACTAAGCTGAAAAACATCACCTAAATATCGGCTTTGACCTACAAACTTCTCAGAACAATTTTGAAGTGGCTAGCTGAAATGATCCAGGCTAACAGACTACTCTAGCTGGGACTTGAGAGAAGCCCTGCACAGAGACGGAACAACAAATGATGCAGCTACTTCTCCTAGGACTTGACAATTAACTCAAATTTTTCTTTTCAGGGTACCCTAAAGATATTGTTGCCCCCAGACAGCAGGAAGTAAATTTAAGAACATGACAACCACATTCCCCAAGAGGTGGGATGGGGTGGTTTTGGTAGTTCAAGGGGTTATGGATATTTGTCATTTTTTAGGGGATTGGTTACAAGTTGTTATTGGTAATGGTCAGGAAAAAAGCTAAACAAAGGAAATTAGATTCAAGGTTCTTGTTTTGAAACAAAAAAGGAGGGGATACAGCTATGATAGGATAAAAGGGTAGATTGTAGAATCTACTCTGAAAAGAAAAAAAGGGAAGACATAGATATCATAAGATCAAAAGGTATATTATTGAATCTACCTTTAAAAAGCAACTACTATATGGGGTACTGAACTGAACAGAGAATTCTCAACAGAAGAAATTCAAATGGCCAAAAGATACTTAAGGTCATGTTCATCTTTCTTAGCTATCAGGGAAATGCAAATCAAAACAACTTTGAGATACAATCTTACACCTGTTAGAATGGCTAAAATAAAAAACACCAATGATAGCCTATGCTGGAGAGGATGTGGAGTAAGTGGAACACTCATCCATTGCTGGTGGGAATGCAAACTTGTGCAACCACTTTGGAAATCAGTGTGGCGGTTTCTCAGAAAATTGGGAGTCAACCTACCTCAGGATCCAGCAATACCATTCTTGGGAATATACCCAAGAGATGCCCAATCATACTACAAAAGCATTTGTTCAACTATGTTCATAGCAGCATTATTTGTAATAGCCAGAACCTGGAAACAACCTAGATGCCCCTCAATGGAAGAATGGATAGAGAAAGTGTGGCACATCTACACATTAGAATACTACTCAGAGGTAAAAAACAATGACATCTTGAATTTTGCATGCAAATGGATGGAAGTAGAAAACACTATCCTGAGTGAGATAACCCAGAGCCAAAAATATGAATATGGTATGTACTCACTCATTAGTGGATTCTAGCCTAAAAAAAAGGACATTGAGCCTACAGTATGTGATCCTAGAGAAGCTAAGTAACAAGGTGAACCCAAAGAAAAACATATATAGATTCTCCTGGAAATTGGAAGCAGACAAGATCGCCCGGCAAAAAGTTGGGAACATGGGGGTTGGGGAGAGAGGAGAAAAAAGGGGAGAAGGGGAGGGAGTGGGATGGTTGAGATGGAGGAAGGACGGACATGTGAGCAGGGAAGGAGATATCTTAATTGCGGGAGCCATTTTGGGGTTGGCAAGAGGCTTGGCTCTGGAGGGGTTCCCAGGAGTCCACAGGGATGGCCCCAGCTAGGACCCTGGGCAGTGGAGGAGAGGGTGCCTGAACTGGCCTTGTCCCGTAGTCAGACTGACGACTATCTTGAATATCACCATAGAACCTTTGTCCAGCGACAGAAGGAGACAGAGACCCACATTGGAGCACTGGACTGGGCTTCCAAAGTCCAGTTGAAGAGCAGAAGGAGGGAGAATATGAGCAAGGAAGTCAGGACCACGAGGGGTTGGTCCACCCACTGAGACAGTGTGCCTGAGTTAATGGGAGCTCACCAACTCCAGCTGGACTGAATGAACATGGAATCAAACTGGACCCTCTGAATGTGGCTGACAATTGGGGCAGACTGAGGGGCCAATGATAATGGCACTGGGATTTGTCTCTACTGCATGCACTGGCTTTTTGGGATCCTATTCTATTTGGGTGCATACCTTCCTAAGCCTGGATGTAGCGGGGAGGGCCTTGGACTTCTCACAGGGCAGGGAATCTTGCCCTCTCTTAGGATTGGAGGGGGTGGGGGGTTGGGTGTGTGGGGGAGTGGGAGGAGGGGAAAAAGTGGAAATT
>PVIU01005616.1:0-111115 GCA_004026605.1 Ondatra zibethicus | reverse complement strand
AAGAATGGATAAAAAAAAATGTGGTACATTTACACAATGGAGTACTACACAGCAGAAAAAAATAACGACAGCCTAAATTTTGCAGGAAAATGGATGGAACTAGAAAGCATTATTTTGAGTGAGGTAACCCAGACACAGAAAGACAATTATCACATGTACTCACTCATAGGTGGTTTTTAAACATAAGGCAAAGAAAACCTCCTTACAAACCACAATCCCAGAGAATTTAGACAACAATACGGACACTAAGAGAGACCTACATAGATATAATCTACGTGGGAAGTAGAAAGTATAAAAAGACAAGATCACCTGAATAATTTGGGAGCATGGGGACCTTGGGGGAGGGTTGAGGGAGGGAGGGGAGTGGCAGGGAGGGGAGCAGAGAGAAATAAAAAAATTAATTAATAAAAAAATCACAAAAAAAAGAAAAAAGTTTACTTCCCCCGAAAACCTTATTTTTTTTTTTTTAATTGGGAAGAGTTGCAGTATTTGATTTACCAAAAGTCTTTCATGTCTGGTCTTCCTGTCTGCTTCTGTGGTCCTGTCTATTGTGATATACTATTTTTCTCCCAGGCAGGGCTACCCCAAATATGTAGTGGGAAAGGGGGGCTTTGGCTCTGGAAGGACCCTCAGGGACGCACATAAGAAGCAGCAGGACCTTGTAAACCCAGATAGAAAGCCGTCCTGAACTAAGCCTATGGTGGCCCAGCTGTCATCCCAGCTCTTAGGAGGTAGAGGCAGGAGAGTCAAGAGCACACGGTCTTCTCCCCAGGCTACATAGCGGGTCTGAGGCCAGCGGTGGCCTCAGGAGACCCTCTTTCAGGAATACAAAAACAATGAGAGGAAGGGAGAAGGGAAGCAATCCTGAGCTGAAACCTTCCTGCACAAGGTTCACAAAGGCCCTCCCAGGATCAGTGCTTTGAGAGTCCCAGCTGTATATAAAGCAAGTAAGGTCATCCTCTGCCTGGTGTATGCTTGGCAGTGCTGACTGAGTGAGTATGTATTAAGATTGCATTGAGGATCTCACAGTGTGTCCTAGGCTAAACAGTGACGTTAGTGCTTCATGCTAATAATCTAAACCAACTCAAGAGCACTTTCTTGCTCATAACATTGTGTGTTACTTACACAGCCGTGTTGACATCCTTTTACCTTTGCAATCATGGTGTCTCCCTACCACAGGCATTTTTTTTGGGCCACCAAAAGAAAGATGCTAATTAACCTCTGAAAACATACAAGTTCTATGATTGCCTTTATGCCACGTCCATACTAACCTAATGAGCCGAGAAGTCCTGACTAGACACTAATCGCTGGTACTTGATGTCCATGTTGGAAGCATATTAAAATTTAAATGGCATTACTGTGATGTAATTACTGTATTATACAGTAGAGAGCACATTAGAGACCACTGCTGTTAGCCATCTTGCAAATTTTATGCAATAAGTATTTACATTCATGCTAGCTTTCTGAGTCAGTGAGGTCGTTGAATCTCTCCTTGTAAAACAGCACATACTGTTGTAGAATGTCAAGCATCAGCCAAGATCAGGGTAACTCTGTAAGGTAGCTGTTATGGGGAAGAAAATAAAGAAACACTTAGAAAGTACAGCATTTGCCTTATGGGATTAACTGCGACCTTGCTCTCTCCATGGGCACAGACCATTGAATTCAGAATTAACCAGGCCCTATGAGCAGGAGACACTGTCAGTGTTAGACATGGCTGCATTGCTTACTGTTGCAGGCGGGTGAATAGGCGTTTCCCTCCAAACAGACCTTTCCTAATGGGGTTTACAGAATGCCTTCTGTCGATTAGAGGTGTTTGGATTGCTAGTGTCAGGGGCCTATCTTACATTTGTCTTGCTAAGATGATTGTGTTAATTTTCATTTTATCCAGTTGCCATAGTAATGATGTTTACCATCCCTTGAGTGTGTGTTATGGATTAGATATTGTTCAATGCTCACTGATTGTCCCCCAATACTTTAAGAAAAATAGATTTTGCCTCTTTTCCAAATGAGAGCCCTGAGTGAGGCTCCGGGAGGTTTGAAAGGTCTGGCATAGGTTTTTCAGACTCTGCTGGGGAGTTTCTGTTTGGCTGGCTGGATTTTGTTTTGTCACTTCTGTTTTGAGACAGAGTCTCACCGAGTACCCCAGGCTGGACTTGAACTTGCGATATAGTCCAGGCTGGCCTTGAACTCATCATCTTCCTGTCATCCTCGTGAATGTTGGAATTCGGGTATGGGTCACTCTCATGGTTTATCGCTCTCTCAGGAACATCTGGCACATGAGTATTCTTGACATGTACTTGCATGCCTTGGTATACTCAAACAATTAAATACAGAGAGTACCTGAAGAGGACAGCAACATGAAGCGTGTAAGAAAAAAGGGTAGCTTGAGAAATAGGGTTAGTGTCTCACACTGAGCTTAGGGCCCTTGAACAAGAAACTCTGCGTGGGTAAAATAAGGGATTCCTTGTCATGTCTTGGTGTTCTTGCTTTTCTTGAATACATGGACTTTTACTCAGGCTCTGATGAACCTAGGAGGCCTCTGTCAGGGATGTAGCCTCCCACTCATAAGGAGAAACACAAGGTTCAGCACACGGTATGTGTGCTGAAGTTGATTGTATGGGGAGAGGGGGTTTGAAGATAAAAATCTTACCGGCCAGGAAGAAATTGAGGAAAGTACCTTTTCAAATGGTGAGGATGCGCCCACTAGCTCCACGCAGTGCCGGTGGCCTCACAGTTAAGAGAACTGATAAAATTCAATGGCTCTGACTTTCAGCCCTCAGCCCCATACCCCATCTCAGTCTGCCTTTCTTTCGACTGTTCAACTGGTCAACTCTGTTTCCTTAGGCAGCTCCAAACTCTAATATATCTTGGGTTTTGCACGTATAAAATGCATGATACTTACCAGCTCGTACCAGCAATGAGATCTACAGTATTGTAGTTCTCCAGAGAAGCTGTTGTGGGTGTCTCCGATCAGAAGCTGTATATATATCGACAACTCATTGAGGCCTCCAGAAACAGACCCTGGAAGCACAAAACCCCTGCAGGCAGGCAGGGTCAGTCTCCTGCTTTCAAGCTAAGGTGACTTCTCAGTCCCCTCTCACTTTGGGGAAGTAGTTTTAGGTTCATGCCATGTTGACTTTTGGGGTAGTCTGGGGTAGGACTGTGCTGTCAGCAGTGAGTCCTGGGACTGATGGAGTGCGGTGTTCTGGCCGGTGTTATCCAGTGACTAGGTGGTGACAGGTTGCTCTGGCACTTTGCTGGCTCATAAGAAATGGGAACTAAATAGGAGCTACTCTAGCCCTTTCCAGGTAAGATGGCAAGAGGACATTCTCAAAGCGAGCTGTGCAAGTTATCCAGCAAGCAGGCACCGTTTGGTTTATCAAAGATTCGTCTAGTTGGGGAAGCCTTCTTTCGGTGTCTAGACCCGTGACCCAGCCCCTCCCCTCACTGCCAGTCTCTCCTTGCTGACTATCAGCCAAACTCTGTTCCCCTGCCTCAGCACTCTGCCCATGGACTCTGGCTCCCTCATTCACTTCCCATCAAGGTGGTCCCTCACCCCAATCTCATCCTCTTGGATCTGTCAGGGCTCCTCATTGCCTCCCATGCAAACTTCGCTTGTATGCAGCAGCTGTTTGCCTGAAGAAGGTTCTAGACTAAGGACATGACAGTAGATTTATAATGGCATTAGTGAATCAGATACACGAACAACAAGCCCAGGAGCCCTCTTCTTAGAGAAAAACTGAGTTAAATGTAAGACAAGCAGATGTGACCCCTAGGATGACTCTACCTCCCTTGGAGAGCTCACTGCTCGTGAATAATGAGTGTGACAGGTGTAAAACGCCCCAGTGACCTTCAGATTGCAGAGCTCTGGTGACAGTGTTACGCATTTTGTAGCAAGGAGGGGGGTTTTCAGAAACACCCTGTTTTGTGTCTTTCTTTTACCTAACTGTCAAATGGATCACATCTACGGTATCATCAATAAATAGACTACATATAAAGAAATAAAGTGGAAACTAGTCATGGCCCTTTTACTGTCTGGTAAAGATGGGAAATGAGACCTGTTGGTATCAGTGGCTTGAAAATTCCAAGAGAAGCTAAAGTGTTGGAATGCCTTAATAAAGGCCACGTTTTCAATGTTAGATCCATTTCACTCTCTTATTAAATATCTTTGAGATTCTAAGAGGTCTTAGTGCCAACAGGGGCACAACTCATGAGCTAATTTTCCACACAGCCGATAACTATTTTTGATGCATGATCAGATCAAATTAATTCTCTGATTAAAAACAAACCAAGAAAGAAAAACCCTGAGTGTATTCCCAGTGCAGCTAATAAAACCCTAAACCCTTATCTTGGCCTATTGACCCCTTCCTGAGCAGGCTCCTGGGTGGCCCTCTGCAACATCTCCCCCTGCCTCCCAGATTCCAGCCACCCTAGCCTTCTTCCTCCTCCTTCCCCACCGCATGGCCTTCCTGCCACTCCCATTTCTTATGTCTGGTTTGCTTGGGCCTGTGTCTTTTCATAGGTAGCTGTTTTCTCTTCTTCCTCCTCTCTTCCCCCTTTCTTCCTCTTCTTCCTCTCCTCCTTCCCCTGACAGTGTCTTAAAAAAAAAACTCAAGCTGGCCTCAAACCTGCTGTGTAACTGAATGCAGTGGTTTGAATGAGAATGACCCCATAGACTTGTATGTTTGAATACTTAGTCCCCAGCTGGGGAAGGATTATGAGGCCTGGCCTTGTTGGAGGAGGTGCGTCACTAAGGGGCAGTTTTGAGGTTTCAAAGCCAACAGCATCCCCAGTTAGCTCTCTCTGCCTTGAGCTTGTGATTGATTAATAAATGAGCTCTCAGTTACTGCTCCAGTGACATACCTGCCTACGTCGCCATTCTCCCCGCCAAAATGGTCAAAGACTAGCCCACTGCAACCATAAGCCCCAAATTAAATGCTTCCTTTTTAAAATTGCCTTGGGGGCTGGAGAGATGGCTCAGTGGTTAAGAGCACTGCCTGCTCTTCCAAAGGTCCTGAGTTCAATTCCCAGCAACCACATGGTGGCTCACAACCATCTGTAATGAGATCTGGTGTCCTCTTCTGGTGTGCAGGCATACATTCTGACAGAATACTGGGAATACTGAATACATAATAAATAAATAAAATCTTTTAAAAAAAATAAAATTGCCTTGGTCATGGTGTTTTAGCATCGCAACAGAAAGTAACTAAGGCACTGAGAGGATGACCTGGAACTTCTGATTCTCCTCCGTTCACTAGAAATACAGGCACACACCACCATACCCACTTATGTGGTACTAGGATTCAACCCCAAGTTTCCTACATGTTCAACAAGCACTCTGCCAACTCAACTACATCCCTAGCCCTGGCGGCTGCTTCTTAATTCCGGTCTCAGTCAAACTTGTTCTTCCTTGCAGAGCATGTCTTTAACTGTCTGGAATAATGGGACATAGTTTCAGCATATTTCTCTATTTCTCCTATTTCTTTTGTTTGGTTTGGGAGGAAAAAATTTGAGACTCTGTGTAGCCCAGGTTTAGCTAACCTGAAATTTACTACATAGCTCAGGCTGACGTCACTCGTGGCAATCCTCCTGTTTCAGCCACCTGAGTACTGGAATTACAGTCATGAGCCACTACATTCAGCTTCTTCTCCTGTTCTGATGCTGGAGAATGACCTCAGGGTCTTACACATGGGGGCAATCATTGTCCTGCTGAGCTATGCCTCTAGCTCCTAACCCTTCTTCATATTATTTCTCACAATGGGATTATTTGTCTTGTACCATTATTCATTATCATTCCTTATAACAGACAAGATAACCAATAATTCCTTAATAAAAGTCATATGAGAAAATTAAATTCATCAGGGGCTAGGGAGAGGGCTCAGTTGGTAAAGTGTTTGTCATACAATCATGAGAGCCCAAGACCCCACCATTCACATAAAAAAGCCTGGTGTGGCTGTATGTGCCTATTATCTAGCACTTGGAGTTAAGGACAGGGGAAGCTCTGGGTTTGCTGTCCAGCTAATCTAGCTGAATTGGGGGGTTCTAGGTTCAGTGACAGAGCTTGTCTCAAAAATAGAAGGTAAGGCTGGAAAAGTTGCTCAGTGGTTAAGAGCATTGGCTGCTCTTCCAAGAGGACTCAGGTTCGATTCCCATCACCCACATGGCTATTCACAACAGTCTGTTACTCCAGTAAGAGATACCCTCTTCTGGCTTCTAGGGATACAGCACACACATGGTGCACAGACATACATAGAGGCAAAACACCTATGCATGCAAAATAATAAAATAAAATTTAAAAGATTTAGTTAAAAAACCAAAGTGGTTAGTGATTGAAGAAAACAACCGACAATAACCTCTAGGCTCTGTATGCATGGACACACATATGCCTGACATAACCTCTAGCATCTGCATACATGTGCACACGTATATCTGACATCAACCTCTAGGCTCTGCATGCATGGGCACATATATACCTGTCATCAGCCTCTAGGCTCTGCATGCATGGGCACATATGTACCTGATATCAGCCTCTAGGCTCTGCATGCATGGGCACACATATGCCTAACATCAGCCTCTAGGCTCTGTACGCATGGGCACACATATACCTAACATCAACCTGTAGGCTCTTCATGCATGGGCACATATGTACCTGACATCAGCCTCTAGGCTCTGCATGCATGGGCACATATGTACCTGACATCAGCCTCTAGGCTCTGCATGCATGGGCACATATATGTCTGACATCAACCTTTAGGCTCTGCATGCATGAGCACACATATGCATGTGAACCCTCACACAAACTTGTACATGCATGCACACCAGACATGCCTTGGAACTGAAACCTGAGTGATTACCTTTTCCTAGGAACACAGCTATGTGGCAGGAGTTGCCTAACTGAGAAGCTGTACCCATTGTACTAGAGTAACCTCAGAAGGCTAGTTACACATCAGCAGAGTTACTGTTTCAGCTGTGGCAGCCACCCAGCGAGGGTGCTAAATGCAGGACAGGGTAAACAAAGCAAACGTGCCTCCTCATGGAACCGGCAGTCCTGTTGTGGAGTGGGATACCCCAAGAGAAAGCTCCTTGAGTGCAAGAATGCCTTCTTTTCATTGCTGAGAGCTAGCGCCGTGCACGCTGCCTGCTCCATGTACCTTGCACAAGGTGGCAAGTGAACATAGATAAATAGAAGTAGAGAAGTTTGCCAAAGGAAGATGCATGTGTCAGCCACAAAAGGCACAGATATACCCACACATTCACACACACACACACACACACACATACACACACACACACACACACACACACACACACACAAAATGTAATGGAGAGGGACACCCCAGAAGTGATGTTTAAGGTAAAATAGGAGGGAAAGTGGGATTTGGGGCAAATCAAGAGGCACACTTGCAAAGGCCATGAAGTGAGAAGAGCATAGATAGCATCTTTGGAAAACTAACAGACACCTGTGAGAACCACATGAGAGGCAGAAGTGACAGAAAGAATACAGAGAGACAGCAGGGCCGTAGAGTCCACACAAGACAATGCATAGAGTGAAGGCCTAGGAAGAAGCCTGAGCCACAGTCTGCGCTAGCAGGAGCAGGGTGTGGCAAGAGAAGCCTTGACTTTGAATGGATCGTTCTTTCTAGAGACCAGGAA
This sequence comes from Ondatra zibethicus, assembly GCA_004026605.1. Classification (NCBI taxonomy): domain Eukaryota; kingdom Metazoa; phylum Chordata; class Mammalia; order Rodentia; family Cricetidae; genus Ondatra; species Ondatra zibethicus. Next base: position 103,462 of record PVIU01005616.1, on the reverse strand, counting down.
GAGAAGGAGGGCCGCAGAGACCAGGGCAGGGGAGATAAAAACAAACCTAGTATAGTTCTTAATCGGAACTCCCTAGAACAAAAGCGCAAATCAAACTCTGTTTATTATCAAGTGTACCTCATACTGCATGAGGGAGAAACAGAGAAATCCCCGAGAAAAAGACTTTATCCTTTAAGCACTGTTATCTGCTAAAATAAAGATCAAAACTGTGGAGGAGCCATGAGAAGCAATGCAAGTGGAGTAAGGTTCTTCCCAGGATCTCAGTCTTCCTGGTGTAGAGAGAAACTCCCTCACAAATGGAGTTATCATTACAGATGCCAATTTCTCTTACAGAGAGTAACTTTGGAGGGCTTCTCCAGTATCTGTAGTTTCTCCAGACATCCATCCCCAAATAATTACTACTCCAAAAGGTGTATATGGAGCAGGCATCTTCCACAGCCGTGTTTTGGAAATGCTGTCCTAATGCTAGTCCAGATAAGATGGAGAAAGAGTCTGATCTCCAGTGTGGAGAGAATCACGTGAAGGAGGCAGGATAAGGAGGATAAGTAGGACAGGAATGAAGAATTCTCAGGTCACAGAAGGAGTAGTGGGTGACTCCTAGGCTTCCAACTTGAGCAGCTGCTTTCTTTTCTTACTGCTGAGAATTGGGTTGGGGTGGGGGCAGGGAGAGTTAGAAGTTTGGGCAGATTGAGTTTCAGGTACCTTTGAGGCCTCCAAGTAGAAGGATGACACACAAGGCTGGCACTCAGAACAGAGGTCTTGGCTAGTGTAAGTGTCCATCATGAGTGTGACTGAGATCACTGAAGGAATTTCATGAATAAAAAGAGGGTCTACGTCACAGCAAACCACAACTGCACACCATACAGAGATCACTGGATTGTGGGAGCCAGAGAATACACCACAGCTTCTATGGCACAGGAAACATGGTAGAAGCGAAGGGAAGATTTTCTGAGCCAAAATACTCTGAAGTCTGCTGTGGAACAGTCTCCCCTTAAAAGTGGCTGCATAGACAAAACGAGAACCATGGCAGTATTAGTGGGCACGCTTGCATGGAAGAAGGAAAATCTTAGGGGTTACACACCTAGACAGAGAACTGTTGACTGCTGGGAGGAGAATTAGCCTCCCCTGGGGATGAGGCCCCTTATTGGTGCTCCAGTGCCCAGAGGACAGCCCTGACGCCATATATACACAAAACAGGCTCAGCAGACTGTTTATATATATTGCATACACATACATACATTATTATTGTATGTAACAATACTAATTAAAGAAAAATAGACTAACAACTTGGTGTAAGGCAGGAGGCGTGTTGGAGGGAGGGTAGCTGGGAGGGGCTAAGGAAAGGAAATGAGGGAAGAGATGTAATTCTGTTCCAATTTAAATAGGTTTTTAAAAAGAGAGGGTCTTTTTAAACTTCTGTAACAGAAGTTTTAGGGACTGTACATTTAATGGTGGAGTAGAGAAGGGGGGTCATTGGTAAGGGGGTTTGGATGGAGTCAGAGACCTGCCAAGAAACCAATAAAGTGTGGTGTCATACAAGGCAAATGAAGAGTGTGCTGTAGAGGGCAAAGTAATGCTAGAGCAAGTCAGACAACACTGAGAAGGGAGAGATAGGAGCATTTTCCCTCTCGAGATAGTCTAGTCCAGTTAATAGTCCAGCAGCTCTGGATAGAAATTTTCTCTTCCAGAACAGGGAAGTCCGTCTGCAGATGACATTGGGACAGGAAAGTCCACTTGCAGAAGATGGCATGGGGACAGGAAAGTCCATCTGCAGATGGCATGGAGTCATCTGCAAAAACAGCAAACTTTGACCTAGAGCTTTATCTTTCCAGTAGTTTTCCATTCCCCACAACACCAGACCTGGGACTGCAGTTCTGGCTCCTGTGTATTTCTAACCATCCACGTTAGCATGGCTTCCTCTGTCCTTCAACCAGAAGAACCTGGGGTTAGTGGAGAACTCTGATTTGCAGAGAGAAGTCTGCTTGACCTCCTCAGACCGTGCAGAGGTCAGTTTGACTGTGATTCGTTGGTCGGGCAGGTTTACTGCTGTAGCTTGCAGCCCCGAAACTGTAAATGACAGCTCCTGAGTCCTTCAGTGTGCACAGAAAGGCTTCGTCCCCGTCTGCAAGTCACAGTACTTCTAAGGGGCTGACAGTTCTCCATGTTACCTCCCTTAGCTGTTGGCTTCTGGGAAGTTTTTATGACTTGATTAGTTTAAAGGATAGGAGTGGTGTTCTGTAGGCCACTTAGTATCCATGGTTCTGTGAAGGATGGGGAAATAATTCTCACTTCAGGCAGAAAGCATGGGACTGACTTACCGCAGAGAGGTTTGTGTCTCTGATTTATTTATTTATTTTAATTTTTTTTGTGTGTATATGTGTTTATGTGTGTATATGTACGTGTGTATGTGAGTGTGAGTGTGTGTGCATGTGCATGTGTGGTGTATTCACACACGTGTGTGCAGTGAAGAAGAGTGGAGACCAGAAGAGCGAGAAAGGGTCTCTCACTGATCCTGGAGTTAGGCTGTCCGCAAGCAGGCTCCAGCAATCCTTCTGTCCCGACCCCCAACCCCCAATGGGTGTTTCAGGCACCCTCTGCCATGCCTGGCTGTTTACGTGGGTGCCAGAAATAAAAACTCCAGTGTTCTTTCCCGCTGTGCCATCTCCCTGGCTCTCCCTGATGTCTGTACTGTATTCTGCATCCCTGGATGCACTGAGCATCTGACAGTGACTGTAATCCGTATGCAGAATCATCTTGCTGCTTAAGATAAGGGACAGTGGTAGCTATCGCTTGGTCCTAGTAGGTTAGAAAATGTGTTTGGAGCTGGAAGAGATGGATGGGGACAGAATGATTTCTGATTGAAAACTTTGAGGACACTTGGTTGAAAACCAGCAAACTCGATTAAAAATATTTTTAAAAGGAAAATGTTACTTTTTTTTTTAAAGGAAATATAGTAGTCTCAAAGAGAAAAATAAAAAAGTCTTTCTAAATCTTCCCTGTGACATCTTTCTCTGTTTTCCACACAAATTGAGAAGGTAACTGGGGAGTAATTCTTGTTTTCAGTAGACTTGAGAAAATATTTTGGTTTTCCCATTCCTGTTTTATTTCATTCTTGGAGTCTTAAGTTTGCCCACCTCTCAACACTCCCCCACTCTACACAGACAGACAGACAGACACACACACTCCTACACCGTTCGTGAAAACTCAAAAGGATACCTGATGATGAGGAGCGGACTTGAATCTCCTGCGATCTCCTTTTCCCAAACTGTTTTAGAGGACAGGGGCTGAGACTAGAAGCACAGAGTCCACACAGTTCCGGCTTTCTTCTACCGGGGAAGATTGCCGGGAGACATGGGTTAGGGGGCGCAGCCCTGCCTGAAGAGACACACTGATGGTTACCCTGGGTGAGGCCTTGCTAAAGCGCTCCTCATGGACATTGCTCTTTCAAAACGGGGGTGGGAGTGGATACAAATAAAAGCTTGGGCAAGCAGGACAGTTCGTCCTGCAAAGGCACTTGCTGCCTGACCATCTGGGTTCAGTCCCCAGGCTCTACACAATGGAAGGAGAGAAGCAACTCTTGAAAGTTGTCTTCTGACCTCTACACGCATGTTGTGGAGCACATATTTGTGAGTGACACACACAGCAAATAAATAAATAATTAGAAAAGAAAAGCTTTGCCAATATGGCAATGCTAGTTGGACTTTTAATTTTGCAGATTATTCTAACATGCCATATGGCAGTGATCCTGCAATGGAGTTATTACTGTCTCTGCCACAAGGGAAAGAAACTCAATGAGAGAGGGAATTAGAAGGAGAAGAGGAGAGGAGAGGAGAGGGAAGGGGGAGGGAGGAGGGTAGCAGAGGAAGCGAAGGGAGGAAGGCAGACAGGTGTGAGAGCGCCTCTCTGACTGGTTGGTCATAATCGGTCACATTAATGACTATTAGAGTGAAACCTTGCATTGCCCAAGCTCTCTTTGACCCCGCTAATGACAGGCTGCCTGCTTCTCTTTAATTAATTTCTCTCTTCTCTGTTCCACTCCTGCTTTATTTCCCCGAAAGTCGTGGCTGGTTCTCTGACGTTGTTTGCTTTTCTGAATCTCATTCCTAATGGCTATTAAGCTACTGCCTTTGTTTCCAAGCCGCGTTTCATTTTCCCCGGCCCTCAGAAGTGCATTTGGCTGGCCTCTAACCCACGCTGCCCTGTGATGCTCACCCGCTGGGGGTGTGCCGATGCACTGGCAAGCCGGGAGTGTGAGGCAGCGGCATTGAACATGCCTGGGATCTCTTGGTACGTGGGATTGATTGTGTGTGTCTCTCATGTTGATCGGTTGTATACAGCCTTTAATGGGAAAAGCACGACTTTAGTGACCTTTTATGTATGAATAAATATAGTTAAATCTGCTTGGTGTCATTTGGGAATGTTCTCTTCTCCCTCTGGGGCTGTCTCCAGAGTGCATTTCAGAATCCCTAGATTCCCAGCTTCACACCTCCCCTGGTACCAGACCCCACAGCTTCAAAAGGAGAGGAGAAAGAGACTTGGTGCTGAAGAGAGGATGAGGAGGGACAGTGCAAGCGCCTCCACCTGTGCTGTGCTTTCTGAGCCGGGTTTATTGGTGGTCTGGTGTTTTCTCGGTAGTAGCCTGTTCCTGCTGTCACTTGAGGTCAAGCTGGCCTTCCCTAGAGACGAGGCCTTGTTTTTCTAGAAAGTGCTTAATCTCGGTTCTTGATGGCCTTGGATCCCCTCTGATACCCGTGAAGCTCAAGGGGTGCCTCAGCCTCAGTCCCCATTTTCTTTCTTGTTGTCCTTTCAACTTTGGTAATTAAGCCTTGGGCAGACTTGGAAGGTAGCTGGAATGCAATTTAACACCAAAATAAACCCACGCATTACATCTCTAGTTAAGTGAGACAAATAATGCTGTTTGTTTAACTTTTGATTCTTTGAATGTGACTCATGGGGTTTGTTTGTATATTTTTAAATCTTAGGGTGAACTAGCATCACCTCCCTGGAGAATAGAGAGAGAATGGCCTTTCAAGGCCAAAAAAAAAAAAAATCAAACTTTTTTAAAATAAAAAAATGTGTCCTTTTTAAAAAAGTAGAATTTTTCCATTCCCAGAAGTCAATTTTTCTATCGTTTTGACAAAAATCTCAGCTGTTCCCAACTGGAGGAACCTTTTTAAGGAATGGCTGAATTAGCACTAGCCAGTTGGTCAGGGTTTAAGAGGATCAGGTGAAATGTGATCCATTACCGGGAAATTCTCTTTTTCCTGGCAGTCTGGAAAGCAGCTTAACAAACCGCGACAGAACTCGCGAGGTTACTGGTGGGAAGGGGAAAGTTCAGAAGGTGAGCGTTTCCTTGGTAAGAACCGGGAGCTCGCCTGTGTTCACAGAAAATACTTAACAACCACAAAAATTCTCTGCAGGCGAGGAAAGCGGCTCGGCAAGCTTTGGTGTTTCACAATGACTGCTTTGGAATGTTCCGTCTCTTTTGAATTCCACCTGGACACAGTCTGCCTTTGCCTCAGCCTCAACTCGGCGGTTTTTATTTAACTGTAAAAAAATATGGTATGATGGTACAGATCGAGATATACAGCGTCCATGTTCCCTAGTCTGTTTGTTTATTATTATTATTATTATTATTATTATTATTATTATTATTTAATAGCAACAAAGAATCTCAAATAGTGCCAGTAAATAGCCTCGGTCGACGTGGGGTGCATCCCACTTTGATTCCACAAGGGGAGGTAGCCCTTCCTCACTGGGGAGGTTCCTTCCTCCTGCTTGTGGGAACACGGTCTGAAATCGAAGGCTCCAAAAGCACCTTCCTCTGGGTTCTGCTTTCTTTGTTGCAACCCCTGAGAGGCTGCCTAAGATCTGCAGCACCAGAAGGACTGGCTGGGAACGCAGAAGGATTGCCATTGTGACTTGGCTGTGGAAAGGTGTGCCTGGCAGAGGACGTGGATGCTCGTGAAATACCCTGTCCCCTTAAATCCGGGTAGGTGAAAAGGGCTGGTAAGTTTAAGTACCAGCCCTGAGAAGCTGTGGCCAGATAATTGAGACCCTCAGGGGCTCTTCTGGAAACTGTTAGAACAAAAGACTCCAGAGAACCTTTTGGGAATCACTACTGGGCAACAGGTTCTGATATTCCTACTCACATCCCTAACTCTGAGTTCACCATAATCCTTAAGGAAGGCCTTGGTGCTTTCTTACCTGGCAAGAGTACTTGATCCAGAGTGATCCTGTTGGAGTCAGTGTTATGAAGCCTCAAGTTCATGACATTAAACTGAGTATCTTCATCGAGACCCATCAGTTGGCTGCCTTACAGTCTGTGAACAGCCATGGAATCTCTTGCTCCCTCTCCCAGATCCTAACTCTCCAGTGACATACCCAGACTCTTCCTCTTGCGACTAATGAAGTGCCATAGCAAACCAAGAAAATAAATCGTATTTAGTTTCTAAGAATTGACTGTTTCATGGTTTTAAGGTGGTTTTTTTTCTACCAATTCTCAGTCTGAATTGCTCTGTGATTAGAATATTATTAGGATAGTCTGCCCGCGTTCTGATGCTTCCTTGTGATGCTAGATTTCAGTTAATGTCAGTCAGCTATGAGATGCTGCTCTTCATCTTCCTCCATGGACATACTTCTATGTGGAGCTATGGTGGCTTATATTAATACTTTGCCTTAATTTAATTAGACTTTTCAAGTAATTTGCCTTGAGTTGTCTTAAGAGTCGTAAACCATACCAAAAGTTGAGGTTTTATTTACTTTGGTTTGGGGTGTGTGTGTGTATAGCGAGAGAACATGAATTCTGTGAGTGTAATGCATGTGTTATACTCTCACGTGTGTCTGCAGGTATATGTATTTGTACAAAGTCCAGAGAAGAACATGATTTGCTATTCCCCACTATCTTATTCCCTTGACACAGGGTCTCATTGAACCTGGAGCTGGGCAAGCAGGCAAGAAGCCCCAGTGATCCTCCTGTCTTAATCTCCCACAGTGCTGGGCTCATAGACACCTATGTGTTCACACCAGGCTTCTTACATGGGTACTGGGGTCCAAACTTAGGTCCCCATGCCTGTGTATTAACACTCCAGCCCACTAAGCAATCTCTCTGCCCCCTGGCTTGATTTTTTTGAGACAGAGTCTCACTATGTAGCTCAAGCTGGCCTGAAACTCCTCATTGAGTCAATGATAGCCTAGTACCCACGATCCTCCTCTCTAAGCTTCCTGAGTATTAGGATAACAATCAAGTACTACCAAGCCTGGTTGGCAATGAAGTCTTACTCTGGGCCTTTCCCTGTGTGTCATGACATCCATGACACAGATTTAATGCAGGTGCCTCCTAAAGATCATGACTGTCCTGTTATAGACTTTCCTACTTTGAATTCCTGATACATATATGAATCTAGAACAAAAACCTGAAAGAGAACTGAGTGTTATGTTTCATTTCCTTCATTTAATATACTTAAATTTAACTAATAGGGTCCCGTTCCATGAAGGAACAGAGGACCCAGCCCTGACATCCATAAGACGTTTTGCTGTTTCCTAGTTTGGCAAAGCTCCCAGGACTTGAATCAGTCTAAGTAGGGTCACCAAACAGCCCACACAGTTCTTTATCTACACTGATTCCCATCGTCCTAGCTTCCATGGTGTCCTTGAGTTTACTGCATTAAACTAACAGAGGGAAGAGGCAGGCGTGGAAGCCTTGGACGTCCCTGAGAACCGTGGTGCCTGATACCCAGCTGTTTTGGATGCACTGTGCAGCCATCATCTCTGTTAGGTTATCATTCTCCATCAATAAGTCATATCAGCAAATTATCATAAAATGCTTCCCTGGGTTCAGTTTTTAGGACTTTGGTGAGTGGAAATAATGTTTTCACTTTGTTTATCGTTTGCCTCTGATACCTGCCATGTCTCCAGACAGATGTGACCATTCAGTTCTGACCAAGTCTCATCCTTTGACTCTTGGCTATGGTTTCCCTGGCCAAAACTGAGGTGCCGCGTGGCCACACTCACCTCTCTCTACCTGCTCATGCAATTTTCTACTTACTTTCCACTTCAAGTGCAATTGCACTGTGGTCAACTGGAAGACTGTTAAAAATGTGGTATGAAGCCCCACCTCAGACTATTTACAAGGAAAGACAGTAAATTTTGACACTACCTTCTGGTGACCTCCCCCACCCCTCGTGTCCAGTAAATGTAAGAAGCAGTGACTTGACTCGTTAGATCAACAGTCCCTTAATAGCAAAGACATTGGTTTGTCCCTTTGACAGGGCCTGGTTTGTGGTAAATACTGCAGGTACAAACAGACTAGAATCAAACTGAACAAATACACAGTTGACAGTGGCTGCATCAGAGGAGGCACTGTGCCTACTGTCATCCACGTGGTAGTAAAATTGAACCAAACCAGGGCTTAAAAATGTGCTGGGAACCATTTGGTAGAGCTAGACCTGCTGGGCTGGGCTTTGTCCAGGTCCATGGAGGTAACAACCAATTTTAATAGGCAATGTGGAGCTAAGCGGGCTGAGTTAGCAAGCCTGATATGAGCATGACCCATGTCAAGGGGAGCAAAGACGGAACCAGAAAAAGCAAGAGGGTAGGTAGGTCAGCCTAGGTGAGGCTTTCTCATGGCATGATGAAGAATAATTTGGGACAGGTAGACTGGCATTCCAAAGGCATCCATTTTCTATCTGTTATGGTTTTCTACCTGAAATGTTCTAGAATTGCCTAGGAGACAAACTTCTGGGCACACCTGTGAGGGTGTTGTTGTGTGACACTATTCCTAATTGTAAACAAATACCTATTCCTCCAAGCCAGGGAGCCCAACTTGGTGGACCGTGAGTTTTATTTGGGTTGCTTGTAGGAATACAGATCAGGGGTTCCTTACGGGAGCAGAAATGACTCAGAGACAGCTGCTCTGCCACAGCCCATTGCAGCCCAGGTGACAGCTCACCAAAGCTGGAGACCTAGAGCACATGACTACATAGCCTGCAGGCAGTTCCGTAAGCTGGAGTGTCTTTTCCAGATGACTCTGTTGGTCTTGGTTGCTTCTGGGCACTTCAGCTGGTCTCTGATTCTTCCAGACTGGGCTTGGAAACTCTGAGAGTTTTCTCAGCAGTTTTTATTGCTTCTATACTGTTGGAGAAGGGGGCACCCAGTGAATCTGGTCTGTCTCAGGGACTTCCTGAAGTTGTTTTGAGTTATTTACTTCCTGTCTTAAGTTGAAAATCTTCCAGTTTTCAAGATCTAACAAGCTTTCTTGCAGGACAGAGTGTTTCATTTTCCTTTTAGAATATCCCATTGTTTCACCTCTTTGTAAATATCTTGTCTTAAAATATCCCAATGTTTAACCTCTTTTTTGTAGCCTATATCTTAAAAAGAGTTTTTCTCCAAGATGGAAGATAAGGAAGACACTGCTACACATCAAGTTTTCTCATAAAAGTTTAAGTGAGGAGGGAATAATACCCACCCTAAATATAGGCAGTTCCATTTCATGTGCTGGAGCCTTGGGCTGAATAAAGGGGGGCCTGGGGGCTGAGCACCAGCTTTTATCTCTCTTTGCTTCTTGTCTGTGGATACAATATGACCAACAACCTCAACTTCTATTGCGGCTGTCTGATGAACTGTACTCTAGAACTGTAAGCTAACCTTCCTTCCTGAAGTTGCTTTCATCAGTTATTTTGTTGCAGCAGTGAGGACTACCACACCTCCATTACTGCAACACAAGCGTCAACCATATCAAAGACAAGGTGAAACTGGAATTGAATCTTTATTATTCTGCACATCCCTTTTATTCATGCGAACCAGGAATAGAGTAGAGAAGAGTCAAGTTCATTATGAAATATGGCTTTTATACATTTATTTGTCTAAAGACATGACAGCTTGGGTTGACCTTAAGGCCCTATTAGAGTAACTAAGCTATGACGTGGCTACTATAAAAAGACTGCTTGTCTGGGCAGACACCTCTCTTCAGACTGGTCACTATTAAAGAACGCTTGACACTAGCCATGGGGGAATTGTGTGCAAGGGAAGCAGTGGCCCAGTGCTGGCCCTTCCCCTTTCCCTCAGTTTTAACCAGAAGCCCTTTGGAAATGCTTACACACTGGTATCACACTAGGTACTGTAAATGTTCCTTCTGTTGGACATTAACTCTCTTTTACCCAGATGAATAGACTCATGGTAGGAGGGACTAGCACCGTCTTGAGATAGCATTGAAGGCATCAATTTCTTTTGCACAGTAGTGAGATATCGAGCCCTGGGGCTTTCTGCACTCCCTGCCCTGGAATGCTGTGTTGTGCTTTCAGGAGAGTCTATTGCCCTCACTCTGTCTGCTCCTGGCAAACTTAGCCTCCACTGCCAAAGTCGGCCCCTAGGATCATCCGGTGTCTTCTTGCAAATTCCATCTTGCCTGCACAAGCATGGGACTCTGCAAGCAAAAGTAAGCAAGATCAAGTGTCCTGCTTATTCCATTTCCCCCACCTCTCTGTGCTTGTAATGGCTTCACTTTGTGTTCTCTCTCTCTCTCTCTCTCTCTGAAAGTTTATTCTGGTTGAAGCCAGTACTCCAAATATAAGCAGAAGAATGCTGGGAAGAACAAAAGCAAACGAGAAAAAGGAGTCCCAGTAAACCTGGACAGTGACCCTGAGTCCCAGTAAACCTAGACAGCCTCTCATTCCTTTGTGAGTCTGAGCTGAGACAGGGGAAACCATCATTTGTATTCTCAACTCGGTAGCTGAGTCTGGATGGAGAAGGACTAGCAGCTTCCTGGATATAAACTAGATGCAATGACGGGTCTTGGTAGTGACATTATCAAATTAGTTTCGGAAGTCCCCTACAGCCGTTTGGCCACCTGCTTAGACCTCTGCTAACATATGTGACATCTCAATCGATGCAGGCTTGGAAGACTGTATTCCACCCTAACACCACTCCCTGCCCCTCAAAGTACACACCTCCCTGCCCTTTTATGCCAAGCAAGAATGGAAACAAAACAACCAAACATGCAGCTTTCTTCTCTTCCTATGTGGTACTTGTTGACACTGAGAAAATCGATTTTGAGCACCACTCAGGATAGGTAGCTTTGTACCAAATTCAACAGATTCCAACTGTGGGCTGTAGTACCAACCTGGGTTGAAATCCTAGACCTGCCCCTAGCCTCAGCGAGTCTCTATGTTTCCATAGGAACATGAAGATGTAGCTAACACCACCCCCTGAGAGTTACTAGAAGGTTGGGGTAAGACCCTATGTTCAAAGACTCAGCACAGTGCTTTGCTATGGCAAAGATGATATAAATGTTACTACCCTTGGACTCTAGAGAAGCCCCTCACCCTCCACCCCTCTCCCCATTTGCTGGATGAATTGGGCTCTGCTGTCTAATATCTAATGGACAAGTTGATTTCCAGCTACCCTTTTCCTTACCTAATGTGATGGTTTGAATGAAAATGGCCCCCATATGCCCACTGGGAGTGGCATTCGAAAGGATTGGGACCATGACTTTGTGAGTAGGTGTGGCCTTGTTGGAGGAAGTATATCACTGGGGGTGGGCTTTGAAGTTTCAGAAGCTCAAGCCAGGCCAAGTGGCTCTTGCTCTCTTCCTGCTGCCTGACAATTCAGTTGTAGAACTCCCAGTCCCTTCTCTAGCACCATGTCTGCCTGTATGCCTCCATGTTCCCTACCATGATGATAATGGATTAAACCTCTGAACTGTAAGCCACCCTATTAAATGTTTTCCTTTGTAAGAATTGACATGATCATGGTGTGTCTTCACAGCAATAGAAACCCTAACTAAGACACCTATGATTTTCCAGGAGTATGTTTGGGTTTCTGTGATTTGACTGATGAACAGATGACAAAATGTATGGACGAAGTGCTTTTGGAAAGACCTCGGGGAAGAGATACTAGGAAAAGACAGATGAACTCAGAGAGGGCAATAGAGTCATAGGCTTTCTTTTTGTGGTGGAGGCAGGGTTCGAGACAGGGTTTCTCTGTGTAGCCTTGGCTGTCTTGGAATTCGCTCTGTGAACCAGGATGGCCTCAAACTCAGAGATCTGCCTGCCTTTCCTTCCACATTTGGGTTAACAGTGTGCTCAAACCCAGCTGGCTTTCTGATGAACTCCCTGGGCTCTGTCTTCCATCTTACTTTGACCCCTTCCAGACTTACAAAGTCCATTGTGTTTTCAGACCTATAATCTACTATTAACCCCTTTGAAGCCAAGAAAAGGCCTGAAAAATCACAAGTTTCATTACCTGGCACAAAGCTAACATGCTCTCTTTACTCAGCAGAGTGGAACGTGCTTATGTTTCCCTGTAAGGATGTCAACGTGCTTGGTCCCAATTCCAAACAATACTGAGTGTTAAAAAAATCAGTCTGCAGATCAGTAGTTGAAGGCAGATTCAAAAAACTCTAGAACAGATGCAGCTGTTTATAGAAGGCACTAGAAATAGCCTTTGGGGATCTAGGTTCCACTTGCTAGAGTTCTAGGCTGTCTTCGTCAGCTTTCCATCACTATAACCTATTACCTGGCATGAAAAGCTTATAAAACATTTATTCCGGCTCACAGTGTTGAGGTTCTAGCTTGTGATCTACTGGATCCATTGTGTTGGAGTCTGTAATAAGATAGTACATCATGATGGGAGCAAATCACAGCGAAACTTCTTGCATCATGAGCCAAGGAGAAAAAGAGAGAGAGAAAAAAAAAAGCAATAAAGGGGCTTTGATCCTTAAGCACCATTGGGGCATGCCCTCAGTGAGCCAAGGACCTCTCTCTAGGCTTCACCTCCTAATGGTTCTACCATATCCCAGTAGGGCCACCCTGGAGACTGAGCCACACACATGGGGATAAGGAGATCTGAAGCATGCTCTCTTTCCTGCAGCATGAATGTAAACATGGGGCTGCCCCAGAAGCATCAGTTGAGCCATCATGGCCTATTCTAGGGCAAATGGTAGGATGGATCAGAAGATGGTCTTGCATAGTCTTGATTTTTCTGGCCACTTCAAATTGCGAGGTCTGATTAATCTTACCATTGCAATTTGTCCTTTGTGGAGTTTCTCTGTGGTGACCTTCAGAGCATCAGTGAGCTCACACAAGGTTTGTGATCTCCCCTCCCCTCTAGTGATTCCTTCATTGTAATCAGCAGTTGCAGGAATCACTGAGGAATTGATCTTCCCCATTCTTTTGGGGTTTTTATCTACATTTAAAAAAATGTGAGCTGGGCATGGTGGCACAGGCCTTTAATCCCAGGACTAGAGAGGCAAAGACAGGCAGATCTCTGTGAGTTCAGTGCCAGCCTCGTCTACAGAGTGAGCTCCAGGATAGCCCAGGGCTGTTACACAGAGAAACCCTGTCTCTAAAAAGCAAAAACAAACAAACAAAAAGTGAGGAATGAAAATCTGGAAAAAAAATAATTGACTTGAACTGGCTGTCTCCCCGTGGACCTGTCCTATCTGTCCCCCTCCGGTTTAAGCTCAACCACATCAGTCCTCTGCCCTGCGCAGCATGTCGTGAGACCCGGCTTTGTTCGTTTCTGGCTATTGAGATGTTTGAGATGAACCTTTAAGCCAGCACAATCCTTTTTCTTCTAGATGTACTGGCTTCAGTCTTAGGGTGTGTAAGAAACCACAGAAGTGTTTCTAAATACCCCTTCCCCATTTTTCTTCATTCATAAACCCAGGGAATGTCAGGAGACTAATTCAGTATGGATGATGATGAACTGTCAGGAGGCTGGAGACGTATATGGACTCTTGAGCCACCTGCCTGGGTCTGTGTATAATTCCATCAGATGATACTATGTCACCTTGAGAAAGTAACGACCTCTCTGTGTCGTCCGTTCTTTGCCTCAAACTGGGCATACTACCATTTCCTGTGTATCATGATCATGAGGGCTAAATGGATTAAAACCCACAAAACGCCTAGAAAGCACTTGGCTTATAGCAGTCTAGTTAAATGTCTGATATATTCATCTGATGAGCACAGACTCAGTGTCTTAAGCAGTCATTAAAAAAATCCTTTTAAAAAGTGTTGTGTCTGCCCTGTGAGGGCATCTTGTTTGAAAAGATCAGCAGTGTGTGCATCATCTGTTCTTGTGAAAACAGGTAGTAAACAAGTTACTCCATGGTGCAGAGTGTCATGACTCATCTAAAGAGGTCGGCAGAGCTAGAGAATCGTCACTCCGAGCTTATCGTCTTTTCTCTTTTAATACTCCTCATTGAGTACCTCAGGGAAGCTGAGAAGGCTGACTTAGAATGGCAGTCGTACCAGCAGTTTTTAAAAAGAGAGAAAGAGCTGGGCGGTGGTGGCACACGCCTTTAATCCCAGCACTTGGGAGGCAGAGGCAGGTGGATCTCTGTGAGTTCGAGGCCAGCTTGGTCTACAGGAGCTAGTTCCAGGACAGGCTCCAAAGCTACAGAGAAACCCTGTCTCGAAAAACCAAAATAAATAAATAAATAATAAATAAATTAAAATAAAAAGAGAGAGAAAATCTATAGGTCTTACAATGTGTGTGTATGGTGGAGGGGGTCAAAGCTGTTTATGGAATAGGAGAAATTAGTATATTCATTTGCAGTAGTTTTATTAATCATGACTGGATGGCTTGGGATGCTTAGCGGTTTCTTCCTTCCTCTCGATGGCTGTAGCTATAATGTGAGGTCAACAGAACAGGATTTTCCCTTAATTTATAGATAAGGAAACTAAGGTTTATAAAGGACTCGAATGGCTGACCCTGAGCCACCAGTCCGACTGCTGCCAGACCCAAGAATACTGGAAGTATTTGTTGGCTAACGCCCTTTGTGGGTATCCTGACGAGGGCTCTTTCTGGCTGAAGTACAAACTAAAACCTCAGATGTACAGAATTTTTACATTACTTGTGAGTGGGGGTGATTTATTTAGTATCTAACATCTTTCTAGATAACAAGTGACTAGCCATTATTTTCCAAAGTTACCAGGACATAGATATATAATGTCACTTTACAAAAAAAATTTTTGATTCAAGGCAAAAAAACTAATCTGCAAGACTGATCATTTAAGTTTTTAACCCCATTACAAGGCTTCCAGCCTAAGCTAATTGGTTCTGTAACTGGAAAGTAAAGGCCAAGTGGAATGGCGGTAGAGGTGTGCCAACCAGTGCTAGCGCATCTCTTCCATATCTGATCTTTGCAAAGTCATTCATATTCTCAGAATTCACCATTAATCTCCATTCCTGTCACAAAGAAAACTTAAATGGCACAGTCCCCCGAAATAGTTGGCAAGATACAAAAGTATATATTTAAAGTGCCTGGAAACACAAAAACAAAAATCAGTCTTTAGCTGTCTTGACTGCAGAAGACACTTTGGTTCTGTTAACTACTACAGCACATCTCCTGCTAATCTCAGTCACAATACAGCAGCCGAATTGTAAGAAGTATCACCAAGTTAGGTGTTGGACATATTTTTACCTTCCCCCAAAATGCCTGTGTTGTAGAAGTCTGCTCAGAACGTCACATAGGAGGTTGAGCTGAATGTATTGAATATAATTTACGCACGAAATGACGAGTGCTTAATTTATCTGAATGTAGAAAGATCAAATGAATCAATCCAGGAAGTAATAGTAAAGAAGGCAGATGTAGACACTGTTTGGCCAGTTTTGCCTAGAGAGCAGATTTAGGACTGGGGAGGGCTCAGTGTAAGAGTGCTTATTCTTTCAGAAAGTCTGAGCTCAGTTCCTAGCACCCATATCCGGAAACTCACAACTGCTGGTAACTGGTTCCGCGGGCTCCAACATCATCTTCTGCCACACTCCCACCTCCACCCCACACACTCACAAAAGTAAACTCATTTAAAAAGTCCTTTCAAATTATTTGTTTCTTTCTATGTGTGGGTATTTTGCTGGCATGTTCGTCTGTGTACCACATGAATGTAGTGCCCTTGGAGCCAGAAGAGGGCATTGGGTTCCCCTGGGACTGGAGTTGCAGATGCTTGTGAGCCATGTTGGGTGCTGGGAATTGAACTAGGGCCCTCTGGAAGAGCAGCCAGTACTTTTAAACACTATCTCTTTGGCCTTTTAAAAAAAAAAATTTTTTTTTTTTGGAAACAAAGAAGGGAGGGGTAGAGAGATGGATCAGAGGTTAAAAGGATGCAGTAGTTTTCCAGAGGACTGAAGTTTGATTCCCAGCACCCACATCGGGTGGCTCGCACGACCTGTGACTATAGCTCCAAGGATGGCTCAATACCTCAGGTCTCCCTGAGCACCAGAACTCACATGCTCATATCCCACACACATAATTTTTTTAAAATGCTAAAAAAAATAAATCTTAAGAAAAGAAGGAAAATTAACACTATTTGCAAATTGAGTTGAACATTTGTAACTTATTAATAAATTTATTCGTTAATTTACTCCACAAATATTGGTGGGACCCCTGTCAGGTTCCATCCCTTTCTAGGAACACAGCAAAAATAATGAAGACAGAATTCTCTCTCTTTGCATTTACACCCGAGTCTGGGTCCTGGGGGAGAAGATGGTCATCAAATGTAGAACTAGGTGGGGATCGGTGCCAAAGAAGTAGCCTAGGTGTCACTCAGACTGCAGGGGCAGGAACACAGCCAGATGTGCTGAGAAGTGGCCCGAGCAGTCCCTGAAGGCTTTAAGGAGGGAGCAGCGGAGAGCAGGGAAGCCCTGGAGGCTGAGGACAGAGGACTAGAACTTCCCAAGGTGGCCCTGAGGTAGGGTGGTGTTTGAGGAGCAGTGAGGAGGTCTGCAGCTGCTGTGTGGATGCAGGGAAAGGTGGAGGAAGTCAGGTCTTGAAAGACTTGGGTGTAGCTTTCGGGTTTTGTTTTGGAGTTTGGTAGGAAGCCCATGGCAGGTTCTGAGCTGGAGGAGGAATTGTTTCTGTGTCCCTTAGAAGAAGGGTGGCTCTATTGAAGGGAAATGAAGGAGGAGTGAATCTGGGGGAGAGGGGAAGTTGGGGTGGGGCCGGGAGGAGTGGAGGGAGGGAAAACTGTGGTCCAGATGTATTGTATAAGAGAAGACTAAAAAGAAGAAGAATGGCTTGATAAAGGGCTCACGATCCGGTTTCAATAATTACTGTTGACTTCCAGGTCAGATGTCAGTGCTGACCTTCCCACTTCCTCACCTCAGAGGGTTGTCGTCAGGATACTGTGAGAGAACTTTAATAAATGAGAAGTGCCTAGTAGGCACTCAGCCAACCCGGACTCCTTTGCCACCCCTCTACTGTCAGAGTCCCCAGGGCTGGCTGCTTTCCTCTCCCCTGGAGACTGGGCAGGAGAAACTAACATCCTAGGGAAGGGAATTTCTTATTTTGGGAGCTGGCAGTAGGCAGCTATGAGCAGAGCAACTTCATTCAGTCAAATCACTCAAAATAACTGTTCCGTTTAAAGCAGTCTGTCATATCATTTCAGCTGTTTATGTTTAAAACTTCATCCTACGTACCCATAATAATAACAGAAGAGACACCAAGTGCCTAAAGTTGTACTAAAAGTTTCTTTCTCCCCTCCTACCCCACCCACTTTCAAAGTCCATCCATAATAACTAAAGGACACAGCGTGGTGTGTGTCTTTCTTTAAGCTTTCCTTCTGTCACCTAACAGTCAAATGGGGGCTTGTGGTGGTGGCTGTCATTTGTGTTATGGAAGAGAAAATGACTGCAGCGACTTCACAAAGAATCCTTCAAATTGTATCTAATTTGTTAGTAATATATTTTATAGGCAGGGTGTCTTTAGCATTATTAGATTATCAAGAGTCTGGCATCCCCACCACATCTAGAAACTAGCACCAACCATTTTAAACTTGAATCAATTCTAAAAACATGAGGGTTGTAGTAAGGAGGCCACTAGTTAGTTCCTGGCTGCTTAACCCGGAAATAATCACACAGAAACTGTATTATTTAAAGCATTACTTGGCTCATAGCTCTAGCTTCTTATTGGCTAACTCTTGCATCTTAATTTAACCCATTTCTAGTAATTTATGTATCACCGCGAGGTTGTGGCCTACCAGCAAAGTTTCAGCATGTCTGTCTCAGGTGGCTCTATGGCTTCTCTCTGACTCCACCTTCTTTCTCCCAGCATTCAGTTTAGTTTTACCCGCCTAGCTCTGTTCCCCTAGAGCTCTACTATAGGCCTAAAGCAGTTCCTTTATTAACTAACCAATGATATTCATAGCATACAGAGGGGAGTCCCACATCAGAGGGTTAGACTAGATGTTTCCCCAGGTCGCTGTGCTACTGTCATTTTGCCAGATTTGCCAACACTCAAATCCAAGAGATGCTTTTCCTCTGATATACCAGCATTCTGGATAGCCCTTGCTAACCAGTCCCTGAGATCCCAGAGTGCTGGAATCATAAGTATGGGCATATAGTTACATAGTGTTTTTATTAATCAGAATATTATATTAACCCCAAATTCAGTTTAAGGCATGTAAGGACCAGTTCTAAAGCCAACAAAATTTAAATGCTTCTTCCTTATTTATGGTTAATCCAGAGGTAGTAGCAAAGGATAGAACAGAATTCTATGGCTGCATGGATTAGCTAACTACATAGTGCTCCAAACAATGTATTCAGAGATGCACGAGTTCGTTTGTCAATTTAGAACAAAACATTATGAAATTGTGTTTTCCTCAGCAAGACGGCTCTTCAGTTGAGTAGATGAATTGTGTTGGTTATTCCCAAAACATGCAAGTTTTTAGACCACAGCCAAATCCTTTTTAATCAGCCAGCACCTTTTCCATTTGGAACTGAAAAGTGAGTATCTTTTTCACACAGTTGATGGTGTTCTGCGGGCATATCAGAGACAATTTCTGTGATGTTGAATCGCTTTCCAATGCAACGTTCTTCTTTTTAAAACTAAGGCTACCGAAAATTAATCACATTCATTTTTCTTTCATGAACAAAAGAACATTTCAGAGATGAATAATAAGAGAAAAAGCTCAGAGAATACAGACCCAGCTGCTGATTTTGAAAAATGGTGTTTTAGAATCTGCGGTATCTTCAGGCTCGCGGAGGAGCTGCAGCGCAGTGTGAAGAACGTGACGTACTGCTCACCCTGCTTCTCCTCTGCATGTTTGCGCTGTTGCATAGTTTTAGGGCCATTTTCAAACCAAAGACATCGACATAGATTAATTCATAAATTTTCACGATTTCTCTAGACGAAAACACTCAAGCCGCTTTGCCGACGCGCACTGGAGGAAAGCATGGCATCATGTGTTTGCAAACTGTACCTGCAAAGCAGTCACCACCCACAGTTCAGACAGCTCAGCCAACCTCGCTCACAGACTTTGTCCGTATTTTGGAAAAGCATTTTGAAGATCTGCGTGGCAGTTCCTACACGCAGCTGCTTGGAAGGCCTATAGGTCTTTGACTTCTGACCTCTCCAAATGTTTGTGTTGCTTGGTTTAAGTAGTGAGGCAGCACTTTGAAAGCCTTATCACTAGATCCGGGGCCATGGGGCCTAAGCTTCAAGAGTAGGAGTCAAGAAAAACTGCATTTTGTTCAAGACTCTGACATCTTAAACCAAATTCTCCCATTAATTTCGCTGAAGTGAGATGTGAGTCTCATCTCGTGTAGGGGATCCTCAGGTCGTCCCACTGACCAGCCCTGAGCTTAAGGATGGGTGCTCACATGTCCCTCACCCCCTCCTCAGCTGCCTTCTGGCTTTAGACAGATGTTTGTACTCTGAACACTGAGATGTGAATGCGGTTTCCTGCTTGTTTCCAAGGATGATGGTTCTTCAAGGTCTTCTGACCATTTGGCAAAGCTTGCTGAAGTTGGCACCTGTCGGTAAGGGTAGACAAACACATTTGACTTAGAAAGGCAAAGGCCTTTTTTTGGGGAAACAGCAAGTGAGAATTATCACAACCTAGTCCAGCCTAGGTTCTAAAGAGCGAGGCACTGGGTGGAGATAATGTGGAATCTTTGTTCCTCAACTAAATGAACACTTAGCTCCAGCCAACGCATGTTTCAGTCTTTAAAACACATCTCAGATTCTTGCATTTCCCTTCTGCTCATTGAGAAACCTCAAAACAACCAAAGCTGTTGGGAACTGTTTTCAAATAGTCTCGGGAACTTGCTAAAGCCTGGATTGACTAGGAGCCTTCTCCTCTTTATGCCAAGCTCACTTCTCAAAAAGAGCTCTGAGCCTTTCTGCCCAGTTCCTCGGGCCAAGAACCTAGAAACACCCTTGATACCTCTCTCACCCTGCTCTACTTCCAGTCCGCCTTCAAATCCTACTGCTTGTACTTGCTAGCTAACATGTGTTAGACAGAGACTCTCTGGCCCTTCATGGCCATTGCTGAAGTCCTCTGTTGGAACCTTTACAGCAGCTGCAGTTTTAACATTTCGAGGTCACTCTTGCCTTCTCTAATCTATGCTGTTCAGAATAATCAAGAGTAAGTTTTTAAAACAAAACTACCAGTGTAGCTAAACTTGTTCCTTTACTGAACCAGCCCAGATGCAATTTCATTCTTGGTTTCCTACTATCCTTTTGAAAACACAGTGGGGGTTGTTTTCCTTTATTAACAATTTTGAAACCCTTTCTAAGCACCCTGAGGTAGTAATGTGACTTTAAGGCACAAGGAGACCCAATTGAGCAAGAGTCAAGCTCAAGATAAAGATAACATTCCGGAGATAAGAAAACCCTCCCATCTTGCTCCCTACTTCTCTGCTGGGCCAGGATTTCCTTTGAGCTTCTTCCAGCTAGGGAATGGGACAAAGGAGATCCAGCAAGGTTCCTTTCCTCTCCCAGGACTTTCTTCTTCGGCCAGAGCTGACTGCTACTTACTTGGGCCTCTGCTTGGGTTGTAGCTAGGGGTGTAGGAGACAGACTAGAGATGCTATTACTTGCTTGGGTGACTTTCTGGTGTCTGCCCCTAAAGATGGCTAACTCATTTTTAAGCTACTCTTTTATTTTTATTAACTCCCATGTCCCACCATACCTCTTTAGCATGCTGTGTTCACTACATATGTACTGTCCACTGTATCAGAAGTGAAAGACTGGCCTGCTTGTTAAAGGGTGGGTTAGGAATACAGAAGCCTCATCTTCTGTCTTGGGAAGAAATGTTTGTTCATTTTTATTAAATTAAATGGCATTATAGAGTTGTGACTGCGTACTGATTGCTTGTTCTTGGGATGATTTCATCTGTGATCAAATTTTTCATTTATTTCACTGCAAAATACATTTTACATGAGATATACTGTTCTTACTGTTTTAGGAGTGTAATTCATGGCATTAAATGCGGCATGGTTCAGCTGCCACCACTAGTCCTGGAATGTTTTCATTACTTCCTCACTAAAAGCCAATATCCACCAAATAACCACGCCTTAGCCCTGGCCCCTCCATGCCCGGCTCGGTTCTTTCTATGCTCTGTCTGCAGAAAATGCTCGTGTTCTGGACGCTGCATATAAAGGACTCATGCGGTGTCTGTCCCATTCATGTCTGGCTTATTTTAATTACTTCAAAGTTCATCCAAGTTCTAGCAAGTGTCATCATTTCCTTCCTTTTAATGACCAAGTGACATTTTATTGTGTACCTACACCAGACTTTTGCTTGTGCATTTATCTGTTGATGGACGCTTGAGTATTTCCACCTGTAGGCAATTGGGGATAAATCTGTGTTGAATATTTGGTATGCAAATATATGTTCATGCCTCCACTTGCAATTCTTTCGGCGTTATATCTAAAGGTGGAATTATTAGCGCTTACAATTCCTCTGTATTTGATTTTTGAGGAACTGCCAAGCCATTTTTCATGTCACATCACTATACTTACCATGCATAGCTTTCTAATTTCCATACTTTTGCCAATATTTTTATCCATTTTTTTATTGTAGCTATCCTTCTAAATGTGAACTGGTATCTCGGTGCAGTTACTTTAAATTCTTTTTCCTTTGTATTTGTGTGTGTGTGTGTGTGTGTGTGTGTGTGTGTGTGTGTGTGTGTGTGTGTGTAAGTGAGAGGGAGGGAGGGAGATAGGGAGGGAATGGGCATGCATGTGCCACGGTGTATATATGGAGGCTAGAGAAAAGCTCAGGTATAGGACTTTACCTTCCACCTTGGAGGAAGAGTTTTGCTGTTGCCCTTGCAGTCTGGGCAAGCTGGCCTGTAAACAGGGATTCTCCTGTCTCCACTTCCCCTCTGGCCACAGGAGCACTGGGATTACAGGCATGGGCTACTGCATCTGGCTCTCTGTGGGCTCAAGACACTTAAAAGTGTGGGGCTTCACACTGGCATAATTCGTGTACTTTACCCATTGAGCCATCTTCTGTAACACAAATAATAAAAACCCAGAGAAAGGTATTGGGTTCAAGCTGAAGATCAGAAAAGAAAAGCAGCCAAGCCGCTAGAAAGATCTTACCTCTACCAAGGCTCAGACAAAGGGGCGCTCTTGCGATGTTCTCCACCAACCTCAGACTCCACACTCCACTGAGTTCCTGTCTCTTCCCCTTTATATTCCTCTCTCTGCCCAGTCATAATGCTCCTGTCTCCACCTCTCTTGTGCTTGGTTTAAAGGCATGTAATCCCAAGTGCTGGGATCACCTTTGTGTGAGCTCTTGTTTCTCTTTCAGACAGATTCAGTCTTGTGTAGCCCAGGGTGGCCTTGAACTCACAGAGATTCACCTGCCTCTGTCTCCTGAGTCCTGGTAGTAAAGGTGTGTGCCACCACTCCCTGGCCTGTATGACCGACTGGTATGGCTGCTTTGCGCTCTGATCTTCAGGCAAGCTTTGTTTATTAAAATACAAATAATATACCGCTATAATCTTCCCAGCCCCCCAGATATTCAAACACTACTGCATTTCTTTCTGTGCAGTTGGAACAGCAGCTCTGAGATTCAAGAGCTGAGATCTAACAATCAGCTTTGGGATCAAGCCCCAGTTGAGAGTCACCTCCCTGTGGGGACACGTTTTAGGTATGTTGTTCATGAATGTTTCCTGATCCCTGGAACAGTGACTGACCTTAGTAAGAAGTTAAATCTGTTGAATGCATGAATTCCAGCCCACCACTCCCTGCCTATTGTAAGCTGACTTAAGTTAATAACCGCAGTTGTAACACAGGAAGAAAAATAGTGCTGTCTTCCAAAGCCATATGAGGACTACATGTGCAAAAGCACCCAGAGTTACTTGGGGCTAACTAAGCAAGCCCACGGCGAGGAAGGGTCTGCAGCATGGTGGAGAGTTCCGAAAGACGACAACCAGCGTACTAGTACAGGAAACGGGGCAGCTTTCATGCTAAGGTCGGGCTTTGTAGCAGGAAGGAAGGGGAAATACTACAACAATCCATTAAGCCAAGTGCATCCTGGAGCCAGTGCACTCCTTGGCATCAGTACTGGAGGAAGTGCCGAGTGAAGGGATTCAGGAAACTGGTCTCAACTTCTCAGCTTCCCAGCCAGCAGGCCCTTAACCAGAATAGGCACAGTGAGGTTGCTGAATGAAGGACACTAAGTCAAGATTAGTGAGTGACTAGTGACGATGGTGGGCCCAAGGGACAGTTACCACTTTATTACTGGGAAGATTAGCTTCACGTAACCCTAAATGTTAGTGTGATGCTAATGTTTCAGGGATAAAATGAAGTTAACTTCAAGAAGGCAAGGCTCTGTTTTCCATTCTGCTCAGGCAGTGATGTAAAATGCATCTATCCAGGTACAGAAATGTAGATTCTGGGGTACTCAGTACCAACCAAGACTAAGTTCTAATTTGATCCACTATGCATCCAGTGAATGGATGTTGGAATGTCTGGAACAGATTCTTTGAGAAGGAAGATAATGCTTTTATCCCCAGTTTCTCTGTCTTGTCAACTTGGCAGAACCTGCTGAGTCATTTCAGGAACCGTACATCTATGATTCCAGATGCTCAGTCACTTGTGTTGTATTTTTCTGCGAAGGTTTCATGGGATAGATGGAAGTCCAGCAGGGTCTCCTCTCTGCTCACTGTATCCTTTGAGAAGCGCCATGGTCACTGTGAGCAGTTGGCGTCGTACTGTGTACCAGGATCAGTGTCCAACAATAACTGCTAGAAATGAAAATGTCTGTGAGTACTCAGTGAGGGTAGCAAAGAGAGAAGTCAGGATCCAGGCTGGGTCCCAAGTCCCAGGTCCTAAGTCCCAGAGATGAAATAAATTATCAGAGAGTGTAGGGTGTCAGTTTCAGGGTTATGCCCCAGGTGGGAATGGGGAGGGGGAGCGGGGGGAGGGATGAAGTTTCAAGGAAGCAATATTGGTCATAAACAGACATTATTAAAGATTTGTTTATTTAATATGTATACAGTGTTCTGCCTACATGTGTCCCTGCAGCCCAGAAGAAGGCACCAGATCTCATTACAGGTGATTGCCAGCCACCATGTGGTTGCTGGGAATTGAACTCAGGATCTCTGAAAGAGCAGTCAATGCTCTTAACCACTGACTGAGCCATCTCTCCAGCCCCCCCATAAAAAGACATTCTAAGGATCCCATTGTCTTGCCAGAGATGTACCCTGAAGCCTCTGCCAGCTTCCCAGTGCCAAGATGGTCTCCTTTTGAGGTCCTCTGGACTCCTGGTTCTTGATCTAAGAGAGATGAGACCTACCGCGTTCCCTGGAGCAAGTGGAAGTCTGTGTGGATGGGCGAACTGACCCAGTGGGAGCTCAAGACTTGTTACCTCTCCAGACCCTCACTTCTCCAAGTGAACTAGGAAGATGAGAATTTCAGCCCTCAGGCTCTGTGTGCCTAGGGGGTTTTGCTTTGGCCATTCAAGCTGCTGCAGGCCACTAGACTTCTGGACCAGCAAGTGTGAAAGGGCACGGTTGAGTGACTTGTTTCCTCTTCCTTTGATGGGAGACTCAGAGCCTTTGTAGCTGAGTAAACCCTGTAATTATAATCCTGCGGTAAGGCTTCTATAAACAGTGGCTTAAGTTGAAAAGACCCGCACCAGTGCTAGGAGAAATCACAAAATCCTCCATCTGTCTGGTTCTCTGACCCTCTGTTTTGAAGTCTAAACTCAGATGGCAAAGTACAGGTTAACCATTGTCTTTCCCTGACCTGTCAGATACTGTAGGGGCTAATACACATTGAGCAGTGGTGGAGGTAACTTCAGTGGACGTTTGTGGGCCTCGGCAATTCTTTCTTTTCCCCCTTATCCTTGTGTGTATAAATTTATCATCCCTCAAGTCTAAGTAGCTTAAAGTAAATGCTTCTCTTTTAAATGATCGCTTTACCTTTCCACGGTGTTCTCTTCCTCATGTGTTGTCAAAACTAGAAACCCCTGTCCTTGAATCTGAGTTGAAATGTCAGTGTTTCCTATAGAAGGACTAATTCTTCCCTTTTCACCGTAATTCTGTTCTTACATTTCTGTCTTCTTGTTTAATCCATGTCTTCTTGTTTAGTCCCTGGTAGCAATAGACGGGATCTTTTATTTATTTTTATTCTTAGGACCATTCTCCCTTCTTGAATGTCTGGTGAGAGACTCGGGGAGTCAGTCTCACAGGTCCATAGGACAAAGCATGGTGAGTGTCGTGGACCACACTCAGTAGCTTAGAAGAGGTGTCCCCGTCCATCGCGCTCCCCCCCCCACACACACACAAAGGCTCTTGCACAGCTGCTAGCTGTCGGCTGTTCCTGGGCAGACTGTAGTGAACAGGTGCTTGGCTCTCCACACCACAGCCCTTTCCTGTTCTGGCTTGTCACCATGTCTTTGGTTTACCTAGAAGGCCCATGGGACTAAAGGAGCTCTAATGCTCTAACACCAAACAGCCTTCTAGAATGGTGAAAATGAAGCTGATGGCAATAACCCAAAACCACGGTCAGAGCAATTTTCATTGACTTCATGGTTTCTTTGGACTTCCTATATATTGACTGAAATTGTATTCAGTCAATTGCTTATCTGTTCCCTTAAGACATTAATTATTTGATAATGTGTACTAGGCAATGAGATAAAGGACAATATTTTCAGCAATTATCCCGAGAAGTACCTCTGTGGTGGCTTAAAAGAAAATGTTCCTAAAAGGGAGTGGCACTATTATAGAGGTATGAGTTTGTTGCAGTGGGTGTGGCCTTGTTGGAGGAAGTGTGTCACTGTGGGGATGGGCTTTGAGTTCTCTTTTGCTCAAGCTTTGCTCAGTGTGGCACCCAGTTCACTTCCTGTTGCCTGCGTATCAAAGATGTAGAACCCCCAGCTCCTTCTCCAGCACCATGTCTGCTTGCACACTGCCATGTCCCATCATGATGATAATGGACTGAACCTCTGGACTATAAGCCACCCAATTAAATGTTTTTTGTTTATAAGAGTGGCTGTGGTCATGGTGTCTCTTCATAGCAATAGAAACCTACCTAAGACAACCTCTGTTATCACCATCATCACCATCATCATCAGCAGCTTGTTAGCATAATATTCACCCAACAGATATAGTGCAATACCTACTATCTGCCAAATCTGTGTCAGGTGCTGTGTGGCACAGAATAAGACAAGCAGAATCCCTGAATGTCAAAGAGCTCACTCTTTAGTGGGGGAAATACATAAGTATATGGCAGTAATAAAAATGTTAATTCCTCTGCTAGGGAAAGGATATATAATATTAGTTTGATCTACCAAAATATCAGTCTAGTAGTTCCTCTTTATTGATAACACACATATGCCAGACCTAGGGATATATGCTTTATAAATTCAATGGTAATTTCCCCAAGAACCCTGTAGGATTTTATCATTTCCATTCTATAGGTGAGAAAATGGGCACAGAATTCGGAGGCACTTGCCCAGGCCATGAGAACAAGGTGGCAGAAGCCATCCTGTCTACAGCAGAGCAGCGCCTGCACATTAGAGGCCAGGCTATTGGAAGGGAGCAGAGGGAGCTGGAAGAGCATAATGCCCACCTGTCCCGGGATGTCATTGATGAAATGGAGCTTGCGTCCCAGAAGCAGTGTGTTGCTCGTATTTCAGAGTCTGGTATCAGAAAGACACTAGAGTTCTGCGTTCACCATGTGGTTTACCCACACGTTCGCCCTTGCGTCCCTTGCTTTGAAGTTCCTCTAATGGTTTTAATTTCTCATTACTGTAGAAAGAGGATTTAATTTTTGGCATCTGGATGTGCTGTTTGGTTCTTGGATGCTAGCAGAGTGGAAGGCTGGGAGAGCTGCCAGGGGTGAGGGGTGAGGAAAAAGTGTATATGGCAGGTTTCCCCAATAGAGTGAAAGGAACATATGCTTCTAAAGCTATTTAGACTGTTTGCAGACAGTGATCCCTCCCAGATCACCTGCTTGTCTGTTCAGAGTCCCAGGTGATAGGGCATTTGTCCCTAAGAGCCCACCCAACCTGTCCTGAGGCAGGTCAACATGTGGCTTACGTGCCACCCAGAAGAGTTGAGTCCTCTCTTAGGCCTAGGAAGTGATTTAAGTCCAGGCTGAGATTGCCATTCAGGGCTTGCCTTCAAGTCCTATGGAAAAGGATTAGTCTCAAGGAATGAGAAAGAGGAAAAAAGACCTCCAGGGACTGGGATAGGGCTCAGAAGTGAGGTCACATGGCCCATGGGAAGAAAAGAGCATTCAGTCCCCACCCTTCAGCTGCCCCAGCTCTGTTTTGTCATTGGCAGTGATCAACCTTCCCAATGCTGCAACCCTTTAATACAGCTCCTCATGCTGTGCTGACTCCCAGGCGTAAAATTATTTCATCGCAACTTGACATATGTAATTTTGCTACTGTTATGAATCATAAGGTAAATATCTGATACGCAGGATATCTGATATGTGACCCCCAAGGAGTTGCAACCCATGCATTGTGAACCGTCATTCTAAGGCATCATGCCTTGGTCACAGTAGGCCATGGGACTTATCCAGCATGAGTAGATTAGTTTCTTCTCACATATAAGTTAAAACACAAGTTCCGAAGCAGGTAAGGTGAAATTGCAGCAACAAGCAAAAGAAAGCAGATGAGAGAAGTGTGTGCCTGTGTAGAATAGTGACGCACCTCCGGTAGCATTAGAAGGGTTGTCTCTGCACCCAGACCTCTGGCCATGCCTCCGATCGTGCTGCAAACAGCCTGAAGACCTGAGAAGTCCCACACCTGTCCTTAGGAAAGCAGGTCCACACACGAGCCACCCTGACACCTGGGAGTGACTAAGTCAAGAGATGTGATTTCATTTGGGGACATGATAAATTGGATATGCTTATGCTATGGAGACAGATCTGTTGGCAGTCAATAAGGAAGCTTGAGACTTGGGAAAGAGATAAGGTTGAATCTACAAATTTGGGAGTGTTTGTCCTGTCCTTCTGATTGATGGATGGGTTTTTAAAAACCATACAAGGTAGTTTCCAAGCTTTGGACTCCCAGAAGGTTCTCCAGTCCCCATCAGTGAATAGACAGTTGTCAAATAAAATACTCTGAAGCAGTCAGTCCATCAGTGACTTGCCTCCCAGCTAAGTTCCTGGGAGTCTAACTTGTCTACCCAGTTCTTTCTTTTCTCTAACATGAAAGCTAGCTAGGGGTGAGCTGGGGGTACCCACTGGCACCCAATCCTAATGACTTGGCCTGCATTTCCACTTGCCACTTAGTACTGCACGGCCCACCCCCTTGTCTTGCTCAGCGTGACATATCCATGCTGTCTTATTCAATAGCTTATTAGCAGATGAGGTGTACCTTCCTCCTATGATTAATTCAGAGTCCTGCTGGGAATTGAGATAAAGCACCTGCCTCTTTGGTTGCAGGGTCTTTTAGGAGCTCTATAAATTTGCATGTTGGGTTTATGAAGGAAAGACGAGGGAGAATGGAGTTCTCGCCAATTATTATAACCGATCTCCTGTGGGCTTTCAGGCGCAGCTTGCCTTACAGTTTTTTTTCCCACAGTTAAGACGAAATTATTTGACCTCGACTGAGGAATTTTAAATATTTTGAAGAGTCAGTTTCCTCCCCTAAATTTAGAACTCTAGGAGATTGCCATTTTGCAAAAGCAAACCAGTTGACTCTCAGCAGTATCATACCGTTCCATTTGCGAAGAGCTAAGGATGGAGGCCCTGGGGTGAGAGAGGAAGACATTTTAGGCACTTTGAAAAACTCGCCAGTGATCTCTCAAATATCTTAATTCAGATCACCCACACACCACCTCGAAAACACACGCCATCTTTAAAATGACATGCTATGTTCTGAGCACTATAGGAAGATTTTTTTTTCTCCATTCTATGCTTTTCTACTTTTAAAAATTAAATTGTGGAGCTGCAGTCATCAGCCGTGAAGAGCACTGTCTCCTGTTCCAGAGGACCCAGCTTCAATTCCCAACACAAGTATGATGGATTTCCGCTGTCCCCGTGGATCCAACGTCCTCTTCTGGCATCCTTGGGCACTGTGCTCACATGGTACACATGCACAGTCACAGATTTACATGCAGATAAAACATCCTCATGCATGAATAAAATGAAAAGCTTTAAACTTTATTTACCTTTATAATATAACAAAGCATACATTAAGAAAAATGCCTGATACACTATGGTTAATCTGAGATTAATCACTTACGTGCCACGGACTCTATTGTTCATAAAAGAGTCTATTGTAGGCAATGGAAGTGTAAGTAGATATAACTGTTACTGATAGATGCCTTCCAACCACATATAAGTAAGCAAGACAAACACATTAGCTTTCTGCATCAGTAGATCCATCCATCATGGAGGAGAATGTGGTCAGATCATTAGTAAGTACTCTTGTCTGAACACACACACACATCCCCTTAAACAGTACAGCTATTTACATAACTTTTGCATGATATATAATATACGGGTGACTTGAAGTACACAGGAGGATGTTCATGGGATATGTGCAGATGTGATGCCATTTCATAAGCTTCTTGAACAGCGTCAGCCTTTGAGATCTGCAGAGGTCCGGAAGACAGCCCCCTAGGGATACTAAGGGATGACTATATCTTTATTTGTGATCAAACCTGAGAAGTCCTGCTTTCCCTTCCCACTATCCTTGCTGCCACGCTGAGATTTTTGAATCTTTTCTTCGTGACTCCTCTGGACTTGACTCATCCAAGGGCTGCTGTGGAGTGGATCTGTCAGCCCCTGTAGCCCATTTGTGATCCCTACTCTGTGTTTTGAAACCCTAGCTCTCTGCTTTTGTTTTCTTTTCCTTTAAAAAGTCATTGAAGTCCAGAGTGTTGGCAGTGACCTTTGGAAATGTTTTTACAGCTCACAGAGACTTCCTGACATGTTTTATTAGCTCTTGGTGGTAACTAATAAAGTGAACTCGAACAAAACCGCCTCCAGGAGAAGCACTCGCCAGACTTATCAGGAAGGAGGCCTGATGACAGGACTCTTGGCTACTTCTCTCTGTCTAGTTGAGCAGACCGGCTGAAGAAGGAGGGCATCCCTTCAGGGAATACAGTGACCAGCTCATTCTGAGAGAAGCTCCGGTATAGAAAGTCCCTTGCCCCTGCCGAGCAGGGGCACCATTTCTGGAGGAATCAGTGAGCCAAGTATTTCACAGAGTTTTTATGTTCTTCCATCCTAGAAGTCAGATATGAGCCTGAACTGGCCAACTGCATTTCAAGCAGAAGGAGAATGGCAAACACAACCCACTCTGACAGCTTAAGGTCTTTCTTCTATGTTTTGTTTTTCTGTATGCAGAGTGTCTTAGCATAGACGTATGCAGTGTAGACTATGGATTCCCAGAGACTTTCTTTCCTCTTCTGCCTGTGCACTGTCAGGCTGGGTGATGTGGAGCAAATGACTGCCCAAAACTTGGTTTCCTTTTATGGAAAGAGGGGATAGTGTTCGTAGGGCTGTTGTAACGGCTAGTATGTGACAATATAAAACAGTGCTTGGAAACAAAACACTTAAAACACGAACTAGAAAATTATTTCATCGGATTCCTTGGAGGGCCATATTGGGGACTGTTTGTGGAATGGTATTTATCTGCATGGTCCTTTTGCCCAGGTCCACCATTTGCACAGCTTCTAGGAACGTGATTAACACTAAGACATCATTGTCATGGAAGAAAGTGTGACTCAGGTGTTGTCCCGTCCTACCCGTCACACACCTAACAAATCTGTGTTATTAAAAAAAAGGTTGCTGAAAGGCAGGTAGTAACATTACTTCTGTTTTGTTGCTTGTTCATTTGAGACAGGATCTTACTATATAGAGCAGGCTAACCTCAAACTCACAGAGATCCACCTGCCTCTGGCTCTCACAAGCTGGTGTTAAAGACACACACCCAGCAACATCCCTTACTTCTGAGTAAACTATTTTCAACCACTGTCATTCTGTGAATACAGTACAGTTTACTGAAGCTATCCTCTTTCTGATTAAGACCTCTTTTTAAATTTATTTGAATTTATTTTTATATGCATTGATGTGAAGGTGACAGATCCCCTGGAACTGGAGTTATAGACAACTGTGAGCTGCCATGTGGGTGTTGGGAATTGAATCTGGGTCCTCTGAAAGAGCAGTCAGTGCTCTTAACCACTGAGCCATCTCTCCAGCCCCGAGACTTCTATCTTACGGCAAGAGTATGTATGAGTAAAAGGTTTTATGCCTGTGCTAAACCACATCTCAGCCTGACTAAATTTAAGGCGCGAGAAGTCCAGGACTACTCTGACTTATTCATCTGGGCTGTGATAGCAAATTCCATAGACAGGATGATTTAATAACACAGATTCGTGTTTCACAATTCTGGAGACTGGAACACCAAGATCAGGGTACCAGAATCAATGGTTCTGACGGGTTGCAGATTGCCTTCTGCCCCTACAGCCAGGTAAAGGATTCTAAGAATACCAAGTAAGCTAGAAAACAAACATAGCAGGTATCTACTGACGAGGAATTTGAAGAAAACCATCTGGTTATAGCCATAGAGACACAGAGGTGGAAAGCTACACTCACAAGAGTGGTCACAGGTATCACACAAACGAGAATCTGAGAAGAGATCCTGGCTTGCACAAAGAATTAGGAAGAAGTTTGTTTGCCTGGAGTGTACTCAGTAGGAAAATAAGGCAGGAGCGTGAGCATGGATGGCTAGGCAGGAGCCCAGGCCTTCAAGCTCTGGTTCTCATGCATCAGGAGCACAGAAAGCGTAACTGATGGCCACTCTACCCCAGAACCTCAGATCTAGAAAGGGCAAGGTCCTCAGACCCCAACACGAGGCTTTGTCAGACATCATAAGAGATTTGAAGTTCATTTGCAACAATAGTGGGGCTCCACCAAAGGGCAGTAAGGATGATAGGTCTTAATAATAATTCTTAAGATGATGACTCCTGTCATTGCATAGAGAATTCACTAGAATTTGTCAAGAATACAAGTGAGGTGACTTAGATGCTATGCTTACTGGTCAGGTGAGGGCAGGGGCAGAAGAGAAAAGAGGGAGCATTGAACATCACCTTGGGAGCTGGCAGCAATAGAATCTGCCTGTGGGTGGATGTGATGGGAATAAAAAGAAGTGGATGCCAGGCGGTGGTGGCGCACGACTTTAATCCCAGCACTCGGGAGGCAGAGGCAGGTGGATCTCTGTGAGGCTGAGGCCAGCCTGGTCTACAGAGTTCGAGGACAGCTAGGGCTGTTACACGGAGAAACTCTGTCTCAAAAAAAAACCAATAAATAAATAAACAGACAAATATTAAAATCAAATAAAAAACAAAAAGAAGCAGAGCTAGGTATGCTGACTCTGGGTTCAAGGTCAGCCTGGCCTACCAAGTGAGACTATCTCAAAGGGAGAAGAAAAAAAAACTAAACTAAAAACAGAAGTGGAGAACGTTGCCTAGGTCTCTAAGCTTGAGCAATAGGAGAGATAGTCAAGCCATCTGCTCAGAAGGGGAATACAAGCATAGGAGAGAGAGAGAGGAAGGGAAAGAAATCAGATGGTTTCTAGACAGGCACATTTGAAGTACATCTCTGTGGTGGAGTCATGGCTTAGCACGTATCTATGTCTCGGTGAGTGAATTAAAAACAGCAATGGCAGTAGCCTCCTGGTCATTGCTCAGCTGAGAACCGTATGGGGGTTTGAAGACCGTGACAGTCCCAGTCTCCATAGAGTGTACTATACCCAGCAGTCCAAAAGTAGCACACTCTCTACACAAACCACTTCAGATGCAGGTGAGGCGCTTTGGGAAGCTGGATTAGCTCCTGGGTGGCTGATATTACTAGGACATCCAACCTGAAGAAACAGTTCCCGTGGGCCCATGGTGGGGTTTTTTATTCTTTGTTTAAGATCATATACATCTTAGTTTAGGGTTTCTATGCTGTAATACAACACCACGATGATGAGCAACTTGAGGAGTAAAGGTTTATTTCCGTTTAATCCTTATAGTCCATCTTCCAGTGAAGTCAGGGCAGAACTCACGGCAGAAACCTGGAGGCAGGAACGGATGCAGCAGCCTAGGAGGGATGCTGCTACTCATGGCTTGCTCAGTCTGATTTCTTAAGCACCCAGGACTACCATCTCAGGAGTGCCATCACCCTCTGTGGGATGGATTCCCCTCCCCATCAATCATCAAGAAAGGAAATGCACCACAAGCTTGCCCACAGGCCAATCTGCTGAGGGCATCTCCTCAGTTGCGGTACCTTTTTCCAAAATGACTCTAACTTGTGTCAAGTTGACATAAAACTACCCAGCACAATTTGTTTGTTTTTATTTTATGTGTATGTATGTCTGTGTTTGTGTGTATGTATATCGTGTCTATATGTGTTCATGTATTGTGTGCGTTCTGCAGAGGCTGGAAGAGGGTGTCAGATCCCCCCAGAGCTGAAGTAATAGGGGGGCATAAGCTGCTTGAGGTGGGTACCAGGAACTGACCCTTGATCTGCTGAACGAGTCGTGTGTGCTCCGAATCATCGAGCAATCTCCCAGCCCCCCATGATAGGCTTTTATCAGTGTCTAACCCAGAACTATAGGGGAGGGGTGCTGTTGTGTGCATTGTGGGGTGTTTAGAATCTTGCAGTCCCTTGCGATAGACTTTTTTTTTTAAAAAATATTTATTTATTTATTATGTATACAATATTCTGTCTGTGTGTGTGCCTGCAGGCCAGAAGAGGACACCATACCTCATTACAGATGGTTGTGAGCCACCATGTGGTTGCTGGGAATTGAACTCAGGACCTTTGGAAGAGCAGGCAATGCTCTTAACCTCTGAGCCATCTCTCCAGCCCCCGCTGCAATAGACTTTTATCAAAGTCTAACCCAGGATTTCATAGGAGGGGTGCTGTTGTGTGCATTGTGGGGTGTTTAGGATCTTCCAGCCCCCACCACCACCACCACCACCACACGTGATGGACTTTTATCGATTCCCATGATTCCATGTGGGAAGAGTTCTGTCGTGTGCATGGGGGGGGGTGTTTAGAATCTTCAAGCCCCCACATGATGGGCTTTTATCGAAGTCTAACCCAGGACTCCATGGGGGAGGAGTGCAGTCATGTACATTGTGGGGTGTTTAGAATCTTCCAGCACCTCGCAATGGGCTTTTATCGAAGTCTAACCTGGGATTCCATGGGAGGAGTACAGTCGTGTGCATTGAGGGGTGTTTAGAATCAGCCATAGCTCCCCAGAAGCTATAGCATCCCTTCCCTAATTATATGCAGACTTCACAGACATCTTCTGGGGAGCAAAGCATCTGCCCCTGAGCAGCACACACCCCAGGAGCCCCTTCAGCATGTTACCGCTTTTGAAGTAACCCTTGCCCCAAGATTTCCTTCCTCATTTAATGTACTGTCTTCCAGCCTCTCAGAGTGGACTTTGGAGGTGAATTTAAAGCCATTTAAAATGTTAATCCAGGTCAGCAATTAACAAAACCCTATAATGTCCTGATGATGGCATCTCTGGGTTTAAATGTTCCCATCAGTGTTGCCGATGATGGATTTGAAGACATCCTGGAGGAGGAAGAGACTAACAGGAGAATCTGACAAATGTCATGCTAGCAATAGTTGAAGAGGCTCGTGAGTGTGAGTGTGTGTGTGTGAATATGGCATGCGCTCACATGAGACTATGTGAGTGTCTCAACAATATTCACTCATTGGTCCTCACTATGACTTTGGAACCTGTCATCATCACATTTTAAAGATGAAGCTGCTGAGGTACAGTGAGCTACCGAAGATCACACAGGTCATTATGTGGCAGAGCTGTTTCTGGTCTAGGCTCTTCCCTCTGCTGTTCCAAAGGAGAGGTAGACATCTGGCGAGAGATAATGCGGGATGAGGACTACAGCAGTGTGTGTAAAACATTTTGCCTGTTAAGGTCATCATGTTTCATCCTTAAACATATTTAAGAATTTATAATATCCCTTCAACAAAAAATTCTTTCAGTGGAAATTTCCCATAAAAATCTGGATTGGTGGTACAAACCTATAATCTTAGCCCTTGGGAGATGAACGTAGGAGGATCAGGAGTTCCAGGTCAGCTTCAGCTACATAGTGAATTTGAAACCACCTTAACTGCATAAAAACCAGAAAGGGGAGAAGGGGGATGTGTTGGGGGGTGACAAGGAGGTGGAAGAAGAGGAAAAAGAAGAAGAAAGGAACTCCTACAGAATTTTGCTAATCATGGTATACAATGGTAATAAATACTTTAAATGATGGGTTGTTCATCTTCTCATTTGGTCCAATGGCGGCATCCAAGTTCAGTTTTTGTTAGCAAGCCCATTTAGTTTAGAGATTTCCATTAAATAACAATGATTCATTTTCCCAGGCTTGTAATTGTATTTTTGGTACCCAGAAGCAACTGTGGCTCATTTCGCTGCTGTTTCCAGATTGTGGGGAAGCCAACACAGGCATCTGCCTTGGAGTGGCAGCCACGGGCAGCTGTGAAACTGCAGGTGTGTTGACTGTACAAGGCTGGGCAGGGATGAGACCTTCTGCTCCCCGCACCCCACTATCCTCAGGAGCGAGACTACAATGTGTGCTCGGATGAGAGATGTACCAGTTGTGAGCTGATACTTTGTCTGCTGCCTTACTCCCCGGAAAAGATAAGCTGATGTCTTTCTTCAAAATGTAATTCCTAATAAAATATCCATGGACCTCAGGCTGACTGAGACTTCAGGGCCATCAAGAATGTGATGACAGCCAGCTCAGGGCTGCCTGCGACCCTTGTGTGCTACGTGCATAGATTTTTAAATTCCTTTGAAAAGAGCTTCCATGTGGTGAATCTCTCTAAGGATAGAAATTTCTGGTATTTATACATTCTAGCAACTGAAAGGAAGTAATTCTTCACGCTTCTCTTGAGAAGGCGGCGCCCTTGGTGCTGCTTTGGCTCCAGTTTGACAAGCGTCACTTCCAGACCTGGTACCCAAATGAGTAACTGTTACTACCGGAAATTTCCTCTGCCCTATTGAATTATTCTTCTCCGATGTGTCTGTAAGAATGACAAGATTGCTGGGCAGTGGTGGCACACACCTTTAATCCCAGCACTTGGGAGGCAGAAGCAGGTGGATCTCTGTGAGTTCAAGGCAGCCTGGTCTACAGAGTGAGTTCCGGGACAGTTCCAGGGCTGCAGAGAGAAACCCTGTCTTGAAAAACAAAACGAAAAGAAAACAAAACAAAACAAAAACCGAAGATTACTAAACATGGCTAAATGAATCAGGTACTCCTCACGGCTTCACTTCTGAAAATGAGCAGAAATGCCTTACTGTGTCAGGTAGCCACCACAGCACAGCGACTTTAAAAATGACTGACTGAGTGCATGCCTCTCCTTTCGTCCAGATGCGTTCCTTTCTGAACTTCGTTCGTTAAGAGCAATGAGGATGGCTGCTTTGCAGTTGAAGATGTATAAATTCAGAGGGCGCTTGCGATGTCACAAGATAGGTGGCATAGGGAAGCACCCCACCCTTGGGCTCAGTCTTGGTTACTGCCATGTTGTGAACGTGTGCACGCTTGAAGAAGGGCAGCAGGTGGACGGCCTGTGTGCTTCTTGCTCCTTTGTGAAAACACGGTGGGGAGGGGGAGGTCCACAGCTCACGGTGTGCAAACCTCCCCAGACATGCCTGAAAACCTTTTTTCGTTTGCCGTGTGTAGGCCACAAGGCACCCTTCTCTAAGATGTTTGATGGGCAGCATCCACCCCCTAGGGTGCTAGGCTTTTATCCCAGCAGCTGCAAGTAGGTGCTTGAGGAAGTGCCAGGCCTGGCCAGCTCTTCTGCTCGCTCAAAAGGGTTCAGACGGCAATTAACTCTTAAGTGTGTTTCCTGTGCCAGAACCCATTGGGACAACCAATATTGGCATCTGCCTTTGCATGCTTAATAAGATCCCTGTTCCTGGGCCTGTCCTGCAGAATATGCGTTCAAACATTCTCAAGGGCTTTACAGACATCAATAAATTAAGTGTCCTGGCAGCCCTCCATATAAGGTAACACAGAGAACAGAGAGAATAGGGCTGCCTAAGTCAGGGAGAGGTAGCTTGAGAGGGCAGGTGGGCAGGTAGAGGACCCCACATTTTCAGCACCCCACCACCCCCACACCTCAGGAAGACCCCTGAAGCACTGTTGTAAAACTTGCAGGATGCAGTTTAAAAGGCACGGAGCCATCCTGGTTTACTTTCTGTGTGACTGTCACTGTGGCTCATGGTGCCCTGGGCCTGAGCGCTCCAAATGACCTGCTGGAGAGCTGCCTCTCACTACTGACTCACATTTTTTTTTCAGGTTTAATCATGACTCGGGAACGCAAGGTCCAGGGAAATCTGTCTTGACTTTTCTTTGCTCAGGTAGGAGCCAAGGAGCTGCCAGTCTGAGTCAGCACAGAGGAACTCGTAATGTGCGTTGATTTGTTAGGTGTTCCTTGTCTGCCGTAAGCTATGGGAGTGGAGGGGAACTGAGGGGGTCTTGGCTCAGATTTCCTGAAAGCCGTGTATCCTTTTTAGCTTCTGGGAGAAACAGTGAATCAGGGCCCTGGGAATAACCGACTTGATCACACCCTGTATTAGGTTGTGCCTGGGGCTTTAGTCAGGAAAGTGTAGACAGAGAATTGGCCTGGAGTCTGAAGCAAGTGAGCAAGCACTCCACAGCTGTGTGAGTGACTGCACGCCTTGACTTTTTTTTTCTCTTTTTCTTTGTTTTTTCTACTTCTTTTCTTACTCATCATATTGTAAAGCCATCCAGGGACAATCCAGGAACTGACCTAGTCCCCAACAGCAGCAACAATAACAAGCAGTAACACACACAGAGCCAGGGTCTCTGCTGAGCTGTCAACATGCACAGTGTCACTTTTGCACCCATCTGAAAAGCGAGTGACAAAGAAGCTGGACTCAGAAAGCCGAGAGGATGTGCTCAAGGCTCTCAAGGTGGAATGAGCAAAACAGAATTATAAACTCGTTCGCGCATGTGCGTGTGTGCATGTGCGTGTACATGGGTGCATGTGCGTGTGTGTATGCACAAATGTGTGCTGGGTGGCAGAGTATACATGTTGGGGGGGGACACAAGGGTCCAGTCTGGTGTCTTCCTCAATCACATTCCATGCTGTTTGTTTGTTTGTTTGGTGTTTGAGAAAGGGTCTCTGACAACCTGGAGCTCACAAGTCTGGCTCGACTTTCTGGCCTGTCTCCAGCTCCTTAGCCCTGGTGTTACAGACACATACAGCTGTTTTTGCATTTTCCGTTTGTCTGTTTTTTACATGCTTCCTGGGGATGGAGCTCCAGTCTTCATGCTTACATAGCAAGCATTTGCTAACTGAACTATCTCCCTCAGGCCCAAGGTCCCAGTGCTTCTGAGTCCAAGGCTTCAGGCTGTGGAACACTCCTCAAACCTGCCCTCACAATTGAATATCATCTTTCAGTGTCCTGGATGGTCAGGGCCAATACTTAACAAGCAAAGCTATTTCATATTATTATAAATCAGACATTGATGTGACAGATTCCACTCAGACCTCTGCCGTCCGTGTCTCAGAAAG
Organism: Ondatra zibethicus; assembly: GCA_004026605.1. NCBI lineage: Eukaryota > Metazoa > Chordata > Mammalia > Rodentia > Cricetidae > Ondatra > Ondatra zibethicus. The sequence continues at coordinate 64,690 of PVIU01005616.1, read as the reverse complement.
GTGGGTTGTAGAATTTCAGGTTCTCTGGGAGTCCTTGTCAGATTTCAGAGTGAAAAGGAAATAGAAGCAGCTTCTCAGTCTCTTGGCTGAGCAAGAGGTTAGCCCGAGAGGACTCTAGCCCCAGGAAGGACTCTGCCACTAGGAGAATGTTTAGCAGTCCCTGGGTGGGTGTGGGCTGGGTAGCAATGCTGGGAGGCCACAGCCATCCACTTAAGTTTCAGGGTCTATTTGTACCTTAGACATTACCTTGGCCAGGAGGTTTCAAGTTTAACTTGCTCAACTTGAACATTGGCTGTTGGTAGAGGGAAGGGCAAAAAGAGGATCCCTCATGCCTTCTACCGGATCAGCAGCCTCTTCGTGCTATAGGAAGTAGTTTGAGACACGCTGATCCCCGTCACAGCTCTAGTCTGTCAGCTGAACAACCAGAAAGTGAGACGTTAACTGAGTTTATAGCTCACCAGACTGTCAGCCTATAAGAGGTGTCTCAGCCAAGATTTCTGTTGTTGTGAAGAGACACCATGACCACAGCAAACACATTTCATTGGGGCTGATTTACACTTTCAGAGGTGTAGTCCATTATTTTCTTTTTCTTTTATTATTATTATTATTGTTATTATTTTATTACTTAAAAAATACCAATCCAAATTCCCACTACCCTCTCACTCCCTCCACAGACCCTCCTACCCCATCCCCCCTCCAGTCTTAAGAGGGCCATGCACCCCGCCCTGTGGAAAGTTCAAAGCCCTCCCTACTACATCTAGGTTGAACAAGGCTTACATCGAAGAGAATAGGATCCCAAGAAGCCAGTACATGCCGTAGAGACAAATCCCAGTGTCACTATCAGTGGCCCCTCAGTCTGCCCCAACTGTCAGCCCCCTTCAGAGTTGACTCCCAGTACAGTGGGAGTTGGTGAGCTCAAGCAAACTGTCTAAGTGGATGAACCCTTCATGGTCTTGAATTCCTTGCTCATTCTCTCACTCCTTCCACTCTTCAACTGGATCTTGAGAGCTCAGTCCAGTGCTCAGATGTGGGTCTCTGCCTCTGTTCCCATCTGTTGTTGGTCGAAGGTTCTATGATAATATTTAAGATAATCATCAGTCTGACTACAGGGTAAGGTCAGTTCAGACACCCTCTCTTCTATTGCTAAAGGTCTTAGCTGGGGTCATCCCTGTGGGTTCTTGGGCATTATTCTAGAGACATGTTTCATACTAATTCCCTAACAGCTCCCTCAATCAAGAAATCTCTTTCCTTGCTCTCGTATCTGTCCTTCCTCCATCTCGACTATCCCATTCCCTCAAGTTCTCCTCAATCCCCTCTTCTCCCCTTCCTTCTACCCCCTGCCTCCATTCTCCCAAATTTTTGTCTGTTTCCAATTTCCAGGAGGATCTATATATGTTTTTCTTTGGGTTCACCTTATTACTTAGCTTCTCTAGGATCCTGAACTAGAGGCTCGATGCCCTTTGTTATAGCTAGTATCCACTAATGAGTGAGTACGTACCATATTCGTTTCTTTGGGTCTGGGTTACCTCACTCAGGATAGTATTTTCTAATTCCATCCATTTGCATGCAAAATTCAAGATGTCATTATTTTTTACCCCTGAGTAGTACTCTAATGTGTAGATGTGCCGCACTTTCTTTATCCATTCTTCCGTTGAGGGGCATCTAGGTTGTTTCCAGATTCTGGCTATTATAAATAATGCTGCTATGAACATAGTTGAACAAATGCTTTTGTAGTATGACTGAGCATCTTTTGGGTATATGCCCAAGAGTGGTATTGCTGGATTCTGAGGTAGGTTGATTCCCAGTTTTCTGAGAAATCGCCACACTGATTTCCAAAGTGGTTGCACAAGTTTGCATTCCCACCAGCAATGGATGAGTGTTCCCCTTGCTCCAGATCCTCTCCAGCATAAGCTATTATTAGTGTTTTTGATCTTAGCCATTCTGACAGGAGCAAGATGGTATCTCAGAGTTGTTTTGATTTACATTTCCCTGATAGCCAAGGAAGTTGAACATGAACATGCCCTTAAGTATCTTTTGGCCATTTGAAATTCTTCTGTTGAGAATTCTGTTTAGTTCAGTACACCACTTTTAAATTGGGTTATTTAGAATCTTAATCTCTAATTTCTTGATTTCTTTATATATTTTGGAGATCAGACATTTGTCTGATGTGGGGTTGGTGAAGATTTTTTCCCATTCAGTAGGCTGCCTTTTTGTCTTATTGACTGTGTCTTTTGCTCTACAGAGGCTTCTCAGTTTCAGGAGGTCCCATTTATTTATTGTTGCTCTTATTGTCTGTGCCACTGGGGTTATGTTTAAGAAGTGGTCTCCTGTGCCCGTGCATTGAAGGTCACTTCCCACTTTCTCCTCTATCAGGTTCAGTGTGATCAGAGTTAAATTGGGTCTTTAATCCATTTGGACTTGAGTTTTGTGCATGGTTACAGATATGGATCTATTTTCATTCTCCTATAGGTTGACATCCAGTTATGCCAGCACAATTTGTTGAAGATGCTTTCTTTTCTCCATTGTATAATTTTTGCTTCTTTGTCAAAAATCAGGTGTTCGTAGATGTGTGGATTAATTGGGTCTTCAATTTGATTCCATTGGTCAACTCCTCTGTTTTTATGCTAATACCAAGCTGTTTTCATTACTGTAGCTCTGTAATAGAGCTTGATGTCAGGGATGGTAATGCCTCTGGCAGTTCCTTTATTGTACAGGATTGTTTTGGCTATCCTGGGTTTGTTAGATATTAGAATAGCCACACCAGCTTGTTTCTTAGGTCCACTTGATTAAAAAACCTTTTCCCAACCCTTTACTCTGAGGTAGTGTCTGTCTTTGAGGTTGATGTGTGTTTCTTGTAAACAGCAGAATGCTGGATCCTGTTTTTGTATCCATTCTCTTAGCCTGTGTCTTTTTATAGGTGAATTGAGACCATTGATATTAAGCGATATTAATGACCAGTGGTTGTTAGCTCTGGTTATCTTTCGGTAGTGGTGTTTGTGTGTTTCCCTTCTTTGGGTTATGCTGGTGGGGGGTTTTCAGAAGTCTGTGTTATTGTGGGTGTAGTTAGCTTCCTTGGGTTGAGGTTTTCCTTCTAGTACTTTCTGTAAGGCTGTGTTTGTGGCTACATGTTGTTTAAATCTGTTTTTGTCATTGAATATCTTGTTTTCTCCTTCAATAGTGAATGAAAGTAGTCTGGGCTTGCATCCATGGTCTCTTAGTGTCTGCAGCACATCTATCCAAGACCTTCTGGCTTTCATGGTTTTCATAGAGAAGTCAGGTGTAATTCTGATAGGTTTACCTTTATATGTTACTTGACCTTTTTCCTTTGCAGCTCTTAATATTCTTTCTTTATTCTTTATGTCTTGTGGTTTGATTATTATAAGGTGAGGGGATGTTTTGTTTTGTTTTGTTTTTTTGATCCAGTCTATTTGGTGTTCTGTAAGCTTCTTGTACCTTCATAGGAACATCCTTCTTTAGGTTGAAAAAGTTTTCTTCTATAATTTTGTTGAATATATTTTCTGTGCCTTTGAGCTGGAGTTCTTCTCCTTCTTCTACCCCTATTATTTTCAGGTTTGGTCTTTTCATGGTGTCCCAGATTTCCTGAATGTTTTGTGTTAAGAATTTGTTGGATTTAGTGTTTTCTTTGACCAATGAGTCTATTTCCTCAATAGTATCTTCAATGCCTGAGATTCTTTCTTCTATCTCTTGTATTCTGTTGGTTATACTTGTCTCCGTGGTTCCTGTTCGTTTACCCAGATTTTCCATTTCCAGAGTTCCCTCGATTTGTGTTTTCTTTATTACCTCTATTTCGGTCTTCAAGTCTTGAACTGTTTCCTTCACCTGTTTGATTGCTTTTACTTGGTTTTCTTAGAGGGATTTGTTAATTTCTTCCATCTTTATGTTTGTCTTCTCTTCCATTTCTTTGAGGGGGTTTTTCACTTCCTCTTTAAATGTCTCCATCATTTTCATAAAGTTATGTTTAAAGTTGTTTTCTTCTACATCTTCTGGGTTAGGATGATCAAGTCTTCCTTTTGTGTGTCCACTGGGTTCTGGTGTTACCATGTTGCTTTTTAGGATGTTGGAGGAATTCTTGCATTGGCACCTTCTCATCTCTTCCTTCAGATGAAGCCAGTAGTGTCTTGGCCTCTTGGTCCAATCCTTGCTGTGGCTGTCTCTCTTATGACCACCAAGTACTGGGTTCTAGGGAGCTCACAGGGAATGGTGGGTTGGAGGTGGGATGGATTGAGGGCTAACAGGCCAGCTCCCTGCTGTGGGCTAGGAATGCCAAAGGGACCTGGGGAGGGGGGGCCCTGGCTTTTCTCCCAAGTGGAGCTGAACACATGTCCTTGTGGCATGATTGAGCATCCTTTGGATGGTATTACTGGGTCTTGAGGAAGGTTGTTTCTTAATTTTCTGAGAAATCGCCACACTGACATCCAAAGGGGCTGTACCAGCTTGCATTCCCACAGGAGTGTTCCCTTTACCCCACAACCTCTCCAGCATAAGTTGTCATCAGTGTTTTTGATCTTGGCCATTCTTACAGGTGTAAGATGGAATCTCAGAGTTGTTTTGATTTGCATTTCTCTGATGACTAAGGATGTTGAACATTTCCTTAAGTGTCTTTCAGCCATTTCAGGTTCCTCTGTTGCGAGTTCTCTGTTTAGGTCTGTACTCCATTTATTTATTTATTTATTTTTGGGTTGTGTGTTCTTTTGATGACCAATTTCTTGAGTTCTTTGTATATTTTGGAGATCAGACCTCTGTCTGATGTGGGGTTAGTGAAGATCTTTTCCCATTCTGTAGGCTGTCATTTTGTCTTGTTGACCATGTCCTTTGCTTTACAGAAGCCTTTTAGTTTCAAGAGGTCCCATTTATTAATTGTTTCTCTCAGTATCTGTGCTACTGGGATTATATTTAGGAAGTGATCTCCTGTGCCAATGCATTCAAGTGTACTTCCCACTTTCTCTTCTATGAGTTAACAGTGTCTTAATGGACTCTTATACCCACTGTGTGGGACAGAACAAGAAATGCAAAGATGGTGAAGTCTGTCTCGGACCTGAAAATCTTTATGACCTGACATCTTTCTTTAGAAAGCTTGTTTCACTTTCTGAGAATCAATTCCTTCATCTGTAAAACGTGTACATAAGTGGTACCCAATTTATGAGTTTAACTCTGAATCTGCTAAGTAATTGGCTAGTGTCAGCTTCTTGGGAGGGGTGGGATATGCCAGTGGATCTGGGGCTTGCCACAATAACTAATTTCTCACCCATCTTCTCTGCCCCACCAATCCTCTGCATTAGAATGTCCAGTTCCAGTGAGAACATTTCCAAACACAGGACTATAAAGTTGGTCTGTTTTATTCTGAGGTGAATCTAAATAGCACATCAAAGGGAATTTGAGTTTTGCAGAAGTGTGACATCTTCAAGAACAGGTGCCCATTTCTTGGGTTTTTATAGGACATGACTCAGCTGTCTTTCCATTTTGCAAACTGCTACTGTTTTCAATTGAGAACAGTGCATGTGGTCTATCTCTGTGAGCATTACCTCAAGGCTTGCTTGCTGTGCAGATTCTTGCACACCAGATCTAAGCTCTGGAAATGCAAGCCATCAGTGTGTGTTTTAAGTACCTACCAAGATCCTTCTAGGTACTTCTTGTGGCTCCCATTTGACAGCGCTGGTGTCAGGTTTGGGATGCTGTCTCCTACTTCTCCCCTTCCCCACCCCATCTGTGCTCAGGCCCCGTGAGCACACCACTCTCTAGGCCTGTATTGTCAGCATGGCCACAGTTCCAACACAGCGCACAGGAGAATGACTTTACCACCTCCCCACTGGAGGCAGTTCGTGACTTTAGTGGGTGTAACTGAGGCCTCAGCTTAGGCCTAAAGAGGCCTTAGAAAGCAAATCCCTGCTGTGGATGTGCAGACTCCTCCGCCTATGGAAGCTTTCCTTCCTGCCCTCTTGGCCACTAGTCAACTCTCTGAAGACAGTAACAGCAAGTGCTTACCATCCGCACAAGTTCTTGTGTATTCTGGAAAACACCTTGCACTGTTTTATTCTATTCATTTCCATTCACCCCTCACAACCACCCAGTGACGTAGAAACTGCTAATATCTGTGTCCCGCTGTGCCCTGCGCAGGGAAACTGAGCCTGAGTGAGTTCCCCAGGGTCATGGCGCTAGTAAACAGCAGATGAAGGATTTGAACTCACGTCTGTGTGACAGCACACTCGGTGGCTCCCTAGCCAGCCTCCTTGCTGGTTGTGCAGACTGTCTCTTTAGGCCACATGTGAACAAAGGGACATTCTAAGCTTTGCTTTTTTCACTGTGGCATGACTCAGGATTACCGGAAGACATCTTAAAACACTAGGCCCTGGGCCCTAGCTCCAGAGCGTTTGAGGCTATGCTGCCAGATCAGGGCCCGAGAACTCTCAGTTCTGACCAGTGCTTAGATATTGCTGGTGCTGCCGGGCCATGCTTGGAAAGTCACTGCTCTGGGCTAGTGTTCCTGAACCAGGCAGCATACAAACCCGGGGGTTTCAGTCTTGGCTACTGTAGTGTGGGCCACTGCCATTCAATCTGTTGTTGAACAGACAGCGGTCAGACCCACTGTCTGACTCAAGGACTAAATACTGGGAATACTGTGAAAAGCTTTGGTCTTTCAGGCTGTCTCTCAGTTTCTCCATCTGAGGCGTGCGCGCCGTCAGGGAACTCAGTGTTATGAAAGGAGTGTCAACACTGCAGAATGAAAATTCTGCTATTGTCTATAAAACAAATAGATCTCTCATGAAGTACAGTGCAAAATGTGTATGAGCTGTTTATATAAATTGTGGCTTTTCATCCAACCTTATAAACCTAGTCAAGGAGAATCAGAGACCGACAAGCACATGGCCACTCAACCACCTTGTCTGAGCGATCACTAAATCTGCACGATGGGTTTGCAATGGCTCATTGTTCAAGAATATTTGATACTCACAATACAATGAATATTGCATGTAGAAAGGTACAAACTAAATATAGGAGTCTAATCTTATTTTGAGAAGCTACATATATATGTGTGTGTACATATACATACTACAAAAAGATTAAAAGAAAAAATATTGCTTAGTAGCTGTTTCCTGGTAGGATTATGAATAGTAATGAAATTTATATTTGATATTATTTTTCTAATGTTTTAATATTATTGTTGTATTTAATAACAGAATAATTTAGGCCAATCACGGTGGAATGCATTGTTAATCCCAGTACCTGTGAAGCAAAGGCAGGCAGATCTCTGAGCTTGGGGCCTACATATAGTCCAACCAGAGTTATATAGTCCTAATAATAATGATAATAATAATAAATATTTTATTAATTAATTTGATTCCTTTATGTTTATTTATTTAATTAATATTACTTAGGCAGTCACCTACTTTTATGAATTTATTTTCTACAAAACGTATCTGTAAAGTAAATTATAGATTTGGAAGTTGGAAAATTTCTCAGAACTAGAAACATTTTAAGATCATTAATTATGGTCTCAAAAGATGCTACTGTGCCTTTGCACTCAGAAGTGTGGAAAAACTTTATAGGAACTGGGTTAGCAGATCAGTACAGACCAAGGGGGCTTTGGCTATGCATGAAGTCTTCCTTGGTGAGGCAGCAGGAGGACATGCGGGGTGGTATAGTAAGTACACCTGGCTAACAGTGCTTCTTTGAGACATCACAAAACTTTATTGCAGTTTATATATCACAGATCAAATCCAGCATACCAAAGGAAATCCAGGTGCTCAGCACAGAACGCAGGTGGTAACCAAGCACAGCAGATGTGACTGGAGGATACTCTGTACAGATTAAGGGAAGGCATAGGTAACGATTCCTGTGTTGAAAAACACCAAGCCCATTTGCCTTCATCAGCCTTAGAAGTCTGCCCAGGACTCTCAGAGTTGCCTTCAGAAGTCAAGCAAATGTGATGTTTGCATACATGTGTCAAACACTGCGTGAGAAGTGCGCACCGTCTCCTAAGAGCTCAGTGGTGCTTCAGGGGTCTGAAGGATAAGGTACATGAGGCACTGTTACTAGTGAAAGGATTTTCCAGCAAGGTCAATAGATATTTTCTATGCAACCAAGTCTCACCTAGTTCTATAAAACAAAACAAAAGGGTTTTGAATTGAGTTTCCACCGTAGTGAGGTTGATGAACTAGGCTGAAGGATCAGGTGGAAAGCCAGTGGGCATTGTCCTGAGATGCCCCATAGCAGACAGAGACCCTTCTTCCCTGTGTGTCCAAAAAAGAGGGCCCACCACCAGCTACACTCAATTTGCAACCATGGGCATTGTTTCCTTTAAAGCATTTGGTTCAGTGGTAGAGCACGTGTCGTGAAGTCACTCTAAATTTGTGGATGAGAACTCTACATAAAGTACTTCTCCTTTAGAGGTGAAGGCTCTGGGTTCAATACCTTAGAAGAAGAAAAAAAATCAGGAACTGGAAAGATGGCTCAGCAGCTAGGAGAGTTTCCTATTCTTCCAAAGGACCTGAGGTTAGTTCTCAGCATCCACACAGGGCAGTTAACAACAGTGTATAATAAATCCAGGGGTCCAATAACCTTTTCTGGCCTTCACAGGCACCTGCATACACATGCATGCACATAGATGCAAATGCATACATGTACATATAGATATAAATCTCTTTCTTTCCCTCTGTCTTTCTCTGTCTCTGTCTCTGTCTCTCTCTTTCTCTCTCTCTCTCTCTCTCTCTCTCTCTCTCTCTCTCTCTCGTGTGCGTTTGTGTGTGTAGAGATAGCTCAGTGGTAGACCTAAGTTCAATCCCAGCACCCACATCAGGTGGCTTACAGCCAGCTACCTGTAACCCCAGCTCCAGAGGATCCTACCCCCTCTACTGGTCCTGGCCTCTGCTGAAACCTATTCACATGTGCACATACCCACACAGTCATACACATAATTAAACGTTAAAAAAAAGCTTAAGAACAAAAACATGCAAGAAACAAAAGTCAGGCTGGCAGAGTGAACACACGAGATGTGCAGGACTGCCCCGTGCGTGCTGCATCTTCCATGCGCAGGACCAGGCCTGGATGAGCTGCTCATGTTGCTACACCAGTTGGCAGTTTTTCCAGGTTTGAAGGAAGCCAGCATTCTTGACTTTCGTATCCTGGCTGTCTTTTCCTTCAGTGTTAGCAACATTTCAACATTATGTAGTCCAAAGTAAACATGCCTGCTGGCTAATCGTGGCCAGCCGCCTCCAACATCTTACCTCTGTGTTTAGTATTTGGTCCTAAGGAGCAAGTTCTTCAGCCATCTTCCTCCTCTCATGTCTCCTCTTGTCCTGTTCCATCCAATTCCAAAAGATGGGTTTCCTGAACGCTCAGACTTCCTTCAAAAGTTGCGTTTCATGGGGAACTTAAAATTGACATAACAAATTTATTTCTGTTGTAATTTTTAAAAACTATCAGCAGATACTTTCTTGAGGACAAAATAAACTTTAAAGTTTAGAGCAATGGATGTTTTGGAGTGAGCCAACTCTAGGTTGGAATTCCAGTTCTGCACCAGTATTCCTGAGCTGGTGACATCATCTCTCTATTCAGAAAGATATGGAGTCAGAGACAAGCTGTCATAGAACACATTCAGGAGGAGCCTGCCCTTAGTTGCATACTCTCCTGTTACCATCTTGAAATTCTGGGGAGTTAGGGAATAGGGAATAATGGGTTTGCCAAACTAGTTCCAGTCTGATATTTTTGTTTGTTTCTTTGTTTGGTTTTTGTTTTTCAAGACAGGGTCTCTCTGTGGAGCTCTGGCTGTCCTGGAACTCACTCTGTAGACTGGACTGGCCTCGAACTCACAGAGATCCACCTGCCTCTGCCTCCCAAGTGCTGGGACTAGAGGTGTGCACCACTACCACCTGACTCCAATCAGATGTTTTTATCAGTAAATTTATTTTATGTACAAGGGCATAAGCGCAGAGCCACTAGAATCAACATTTATTTTGACTTCCAGGGTGTTTTGGAAAGATATATGGAACAGTTTTAGAACTATGGAAAAGTTGCAAAGGGTAGGGCCGAGCATTCCATACTCATTGTCCCAGGTCGTCCATATTGTCACGTCTCCCGTGAACCCATCACATGGTTGTCACACGTGAAGACCTGAGGCCCGAGCCTCACTATTCCCACACTCTCCCCACTGTGTCTGCACTTTGCTGGCTGTCCCTGCTGCCCTTCTCTGCTTCTGAATTCTAATTAATTTGTCCTCTTGTCTCCTTGTACTCCTCCGAGCTATGATGCAGGTGTGCCTGTGTGTATATATGTGTGCATGCACACACGTAAGCTCAAGAACAAACCCAGGTGGAGCAGACCTTCCTTGTCGTTGAGGAACTTCAACATTTGAAGGAGCATTGGGCCAACATTTTGTAGCATGTTTCTTAATTTGAGTTTGTTTGCTTTTTGTTGGTGTTTGTTTGTTTCATAGTAAGGTGGGGCCTGATGGGTTTGGGTGACAACTACGTCACAAGGGATTGGCTTTCATCACATCATGTCAGAAGAATATTCCATGAACCATGTCTACTCCTGTTCACGCTGGCTGCGATTGCTTGGCTAGGGTTATGTTTGTCAGACTTCTGTGTGAAGTCATGCGCCATCCAGACCACACTCTCCAGGAAGGCTCCTCTGCCTCCAGATTGCATCTGCATAAATTGTTTCGACTCTTGCAACACGGGTACTTTGCAAACTCCTGATCTATTAGTCAGCTGTGTATTACATCAGTATGGCCTTGGGGATATTTATTTTATACCTTGGGTTATAATCCAGTGCTTCTACATTGATTTTGCTGGTCAGAGTGTTCTAATGTTGACCATCTGGGAGCTCTTTACATTGGCTCCTGTGTCTCTTTTACCTCCCCAAACTGTTAATGTTGCTGTTGAATTATTATTCTTTATTATTATTATTATTATTATTATTAGTGTGTGTGTGTGTGTGTGTGTGTGTGTGTGTGTGTGTGTGTGTGTGTAGGTCACAGGAAGACCACCAGGAGTTGGTTCTCTCTTACCATCATGAGTTCTAAGAAATCAAACTCAAGTTGGCAGGTGCCCTCGGCCCCTAACGGTCTCTCCATCCATCACTGTTCTTACTGAGTACCACCCTTCTTTCTGGTGCTTTAAAGTGTGCCAGATCATCTTTTACAGTTCCTATCCCATTCTGTTTCTTCGTGGAGACCCCTGTTCCTTGTATTAGAAAATATATTGGCAACAGATATATGTATATGTAGAAGGCTTTCTCTTGGACTGCTAGCCCCCAAATCATGACACGGAAGCTTCTTATTAGTTATGAATGTTTGCCTTATCTTATGCTTGTCCCACCACCTCCTACACCTTAAATTAATCTGTTTCTCTTCATCTACATTGTGCCTTGGGGTTATTTACCTTTCATTCTGTATGTCCTGTTCCACATCTGGCTGGCTGGCAGCTGCTTGACTGACCCCAAGTGTCTCCCTCTCTTTCCCCTTGTTCTCTCTTCTCCCTCTCTTTTTCTCTTCCCACCAGCCCCGCCTATCCCTCCCCTGCCTAGTTATTGGCCAATCATCTTTTTACTAGACCAATCAGGTGCCTTAGGCAGGTAAAGCAACACATCTTTACAACATTAAACAAAAGCAGCACAAACAAACATAACTCATCTTTACAGACTTAAAGTAATATTCCACAACACTTATAGAAACAGCTCATGTTCCTTATTAATCAAGAAGAGTTGGGGTGTTTGTTTGTTTGTTTGTTTGTTTGTTTGTTTGTTTTGGCAGGGTTTTTCTGTGGAGCCCAGCATGGCGTAATCTTCCACCTCTGTCCTGCATGCTATTATTACTGGTGTAGCCCTGTGTTAATTTAGTTTTTTTTTAATTGGGTCAAAAGTTTATACTTAACCAGGCTGAATCAAATATATAAAAGTAAATGATGATAAACAAAATACTGAGAATATTTTAAAGTTTTTTAAAAATATTAACCAACACTTAATGATGAGAAGATGTCACAGGAAAATCTAGATTTCTAGATCTTCTCCCTTCAGTTATCAAAGTCCACACCACTTCCATTCATTACAGCCTCCCACTTTCCTAGTGTTCCTTTATAATCTTTGAATTTTTTTTAATACGTCGCTCTTGGATAAAAACACATCCAAGGAAATCCCTTAATTAAATTACACAGTTTAGCCCATGAACTAGGGGCAGTTGTCATGGCCCAGTCAGATCTGAGAGGGCAGCTTTGGTTTCCTCTGGTTCCTGCCTGTTTACCTTGATTGATCTCCTATGTAGACAAATGGCACCATTGCTTGCTTAGGGGGAAAGAGCTTCCGTCAGCCTGCACACTGTAGTCTGCGCACCAGGCAATCCCAGCCTCCCTCAGCCTGTGTCTTCTGTAGTCTGTGCACCGGACAGTCACAGCCCCCCTCAGCCTGTGTGTTCTGTAGTCTGTGCACATACCATGATCTGTGCACATACCATGAGTCTGACTTGAACCTTCTTAGACCTGTTCCATCTGGAGAGAGTCCCAATAGTTACGTTCCAACTTCAGACTAACTTCTTATTTTACTTTATTTATTTATTTGTTTGTTTGTTTATTAATTTGGTCTGGAAAGCCCTCTTCACACTGGAGCCTACACACTGTTCTTTCTAGACCCTCCTCCCTTTCCTAGAAGGTCAAATTATGTTTCAGCACATCCAAGGCCCTGGGTCTACTCGTTAACACTGCAAAATAAATTACAAAAGTTAGTTGCCTTCACCCCCCCCCATCTTCCCCTCCACCACTATGTATCCCCAGGTTATTTGTCAACCAATCCTGTATCATTGCAAACGTTAGAAGCTCTGGAGTTCCGCATGCTGAGGCTTTTCTGTCCAGATACAAACAGGCACTTGAATATAACTGTGAAGCACAGTTTGTAGAAGGAAATGCCTCTCCTCACTACCAGGGAAAGGCTGAGTGGAAGATAACATTTCTCCGAGCTACTGAGCGAAAACTGTGGATTAGTTTTCACTGTGGCCAACTGCCTCGGACATGACAAGGTTAACGTACGTCTGTGGCAGTTTCCAGGGGCTTTTTCATTAGTGGTAAATCTCAGGCTGTGACGTGAGGGCCGAAGCTGGGAGTTGCAGAAATAAGCGTTCATTACCTGTATATCACTCCCGTTTACATGCCCTCTCGTTCGCTTGTTTTACTGTCTCTCACTACTCTGGCTGCAGTAGCAAAGGTACCTGAAACTGGGGCTAAGAAACATGTCTTCATTTTCATAGTTCTAGAGGCTGGGAAGTCCAACCTGGCACAGCGTGTGCAGACCTGATGAGAGCCTAGTTCACAGAGCGGTCTGCTATGACATCACATAAGGATTTCTTTCTTTTCTTTTTTTTTTTTTAGACGGGGTTTTTCTATGTAGCCCTAGTTGTCCTGGAACTCACTCTGTAAACCAGGCTGGCCTTGAACTCAGAGATTTGCCTGCCTCTGCCTGGCATTAAAGGTGTGCACCGCCATGCCCGGCTTCACCGGGGAAGAGTAGGGAGGGGCTAAGACCACTTATGAAATTGCCTCTCTCCTGATCTTACTGTCACCACCCGCTGTCAATATTATCATTTGGGGGCAGTGAGGGCTCAACATGTGAATTTGAGGAGGTTCATAGAGTGTATTTCCTCAATGAATGCTTCCTGAGAACCATTATAAGCTGGCTACAGTAGCTGACAGGGATGTAACTGTGAACAGATACATTCTCTGATGCTACAAATGTTGTAGTCTTCTAGGAAAAGCAGCAAGGAAAGGTGGGGGGTGGGGACAATATAAGATACTATGTTAAGTACCAACATGGGAGAAATACAGGGTGCTAGGCAACTGGATTGAGGGTGGGGTGAGCCGAGAGAACATTCTGGAGAGGATAATAGTTTAGTTGAAGTTTGTATAGCAAATGGGGGTTAGCCAGACAAAAATCTGTGGGGAGCTGCAGGGCTGGCTTACAGGCAGAGCCTGCGCTGCTCTTGCACAGAATGCTCAGCACCTATGTGAGGTGGCCTGCGGCTTCCTATAACTCCAGCTCAATGGCACTCCTCAGACACTGCTATCTAGTGCACTCTCTACTGTGAATATACGTAATTCAATTTTTTAAAACGTAATTTTGAAGGGGGCTGCTGGTGAAGAGATTGCTCAGTGGTTAAGGGCATTTGATGTTCTTGCAAGAGGACTCAGACTCAGGTTCGGTTCCCGGCTTTTCCGATGGGCGTCTCGCCACCTTCTGTTATCTCCAGCCCCAAAGGATCCACTGCCCTCTGTTAGCCCCCGTGGATACCAGGCATACATATGCTGTACACACTTACATGCAGGCAAACGTGTAGATAGAAAACTAATTGTCTTCAAAAGAAAACACAAAAACCGAAACTCTGGTATGTGGCAAAAAAAATCCAGCTAAGCCTGGAGTCAGACGCAAGCAGAAGAATCTTGGCTTCTAATGGCTGCAGTAAGATCCAGAGATGACTGTCTGCAGATAGTGAGTGTATAAAATCATGTTTGATAGCTTTGGCTTCACCCTGGAATCAGGAAGCTAGTGGCCTTGGCGTTCTCTACAGACTGAGGTCTTGGTTCAGTGAGCCCGTAAGGAGGGTTTCCCACCTGCCAGGTGGAGAGAGCTGCACTAATAAACTACGGGGGCCTGGTAGGGGAGCTGCATGCACCTTGCAGGACATGCTGCAGGTAGCAGTGCTGGCTGCATGAGCTGGGGGAGGGGCGAGGGGTTTAGAAATGGAAACCGTCCAGATGAGATGTGACGTTAATGACCCTTACTCGCCTAGTGAATAAAGGATCTTTTATTCGTGAGGGTACTCAAATATCACATCCCAGAAAAGGTCTTGATCCTTTCTGCACACCGAGATTACATTCCTAGGCCACCACTCCTTTCCCGAGGACAGCCTGCTTGCCTGCCTCCCTCTTTCCTTCATTTCTTCCTGATCACTTCTATTGTCCATCCATTAGGAATACTGTTCTTCAGTTTTCTGGGATCTTCCTCAGTCTGTGTCTGTACTGTGACAGCAGAGAACAGAGGCAACCATCCAGGAGGCGTGTGTGGGGGAGGGGCAGCCTGTGGTAGCTGGGTAGTGGTGCTGGAGAAGCTGAAGATACATACTGTGTTTACAGTTGTTCCTTTGTGCGACTGAAACAGTACTTTCTATGCCTGAAAATAGCATGTCTGAACGAATTAATAATCTGTTTCAAACATATAATCACATGTTAATCTTCCCCTTTCTTTTGCTCCAACCACTGTGAGAGACCAGAGGGCAACACAAAGGAGCTGGGGAAGGAGAGAGAAAGGGACACGAAGAGTAGAGGGGTGGCCAGTTTCTTTCTAACCATTTGCAGCTGTCAGCTTGTTTGGGGACGTTTTTCCTTTTAGGCAGAGGAACAAAGTCCTGCTCCATGCAATTGTTTTCTTTGGCAGAGTGAACAGACACTTTCTCGAGGCGCACATCGAGATAATACAAAACATCTGCCCCAAGAGCTTCGTCCCTGCAGCTGCGTGCGCCTGAGCATCATGGAGAACAGTTTTTAGGAGGCCGGGCAATGTGGCTGGGTGGGAAGAGCAAGCAAGTAAACAAAGAGGAGGGCATGCAAAGTCTTAAGAAACATCTGTGCTCGTTTCTCCCCCCCTTCCTGATCCAAAGGCATTGTGTCTTGCAAGAATTTTGGAAATGGTGTGTTCTCAGCGCTGCTGCCAGAAGAAGTCTGTTTTCTTTTCTCACGTGTGCGGGATATTGTTTTTCTTCATGAGCTATTAAGAATGAGTGACTTTTATGACTTGTGGAGGGATTTTCACATGCACACTCCTATTACTGCACTACAAAGACAAAAAGGACGGCACAAATGCCCTCAAACCTGCATGATGGCTTCTAGGTGACTCACATGAGATTGGGGTCCCTGAAGGTTCAACTGGGGCATTAGGTTTCATGACAAGCTCCTTGGACAGTTCATATGGTGTGCTCCAATATCAGTTTTCTTCAAAATTGGCTTTTCATAAAAACCTTTGTAGTTGGGGAAAGAGCATCTTCACCTGTCCTGGTTCATTTACCTCCCTTGATACCATCTGAACTGTGACAAGGAGGAGTTGGCTATAACAATAGGACCACCCAGCACCATCACTGTGGGCCTTCTCTATGTCTGCCAGCTCTGAGCTTCAACCACACATTGCAGTGTCACTATCCCTCAGCTAAGGATACCGAGTCTCCTGGAAGTTAGAATAGCAGCCTGCATGAAGATTCCACAGCTGGAATCTGACGCAGGTACGATCGATGTCCAAGCCAGATGTTTAGCCAGTGCCCTAGCCCTGACACTTAGGTTCGGAGAAGTAAATAAAAGCCAGGCTACTGTATTCCACCTTCATGTTCTAACAAATTTGCTTCTTTGATCCTGCCAATCGAATGGGATAAAAGGAGCTGTGAGAACTTTGTGAAGCTTCCCAGCAGGGTGGAAAGCAGCAGTC
Organism: Ondatra zibethicus; assembly: GCA_004026605.1. Classification (NCBI taxonomy): domain Eukaryota; kingdom Metazoa; phylum Chordata; class Mammalia; order Rodentia; family Cricetidae; genus Ondatra; species Ondatra zibethicus. The sequence goes on along the minus strand of PVIU01005616.1, from coordinate 48,220 downwards.
TCTAGAATTTGCACACTTATGTTCAGACCCCTTTTGTCTCAAGTCCTGGAAGCTCTGGAAACCCTGAGCTGGTCCTTTCTCTTTCCAAGTTTTGATGCCACTATCAGGTATGACAGAGGAGCTCCACCCTGTCTGGAGAGTCATCTAAACAGGTTGTTCATACCCATCCTGTCCAGGCTCTATGCTGGGCAATAACGAATCACCTGTGAGGCAGACTGATGCAGCCCCTGTCTTTATATAGGGCATAGTCCCAAAGCAGGATCCTTAATAACTGTGCTATGGTCTGTGACCTGCACAAGAAGACCTCAGGAGAAGACAGCAGATGCCATAGGGAAGAGCAGTCATTGTCTAGGTGTCTACAAGGGTTGAGGAATCAATAGATTGCTTGTGGAGCTTATGATATTTGGAGAGACTTCTCTAAAGTCTGCAGAGACAGGTTCTCCTGCTCTGTTCCTCCAGAGCCCAGGTTTCAGCCCACCATTGACCACTGACCACAGGCCACAGTCTCATTGCCAAGTGTTGACTTTTCTCACCAGGGGAAAGAATGAACATCTCATAGCTCTGAAACTGCCCCTTTAGGTCTTGTCCAGCTTTGAACCCTTTGTCAGCCTTCTGTCTTCTCTCTCTCTCTCTCTCTCTCTCTCTCTCTCTCTCTCTCTCTCTCTCTCATCTATAAAAGAAGAATCACACAAGCCACAATTTGTTTTTCTTTAGAAGAATGTGAAAAGGAAATATTCATGGGCGTTTGAGGGTCTAGAAGCAGGGAGGGTAGAGGAAGATAAAGCAAGCAAGAAAAAAAATGGGTTAAAGCTCAGAATTTCCTGGAATTTTTATTTAATTTTCTTTGGGAGAAAAGAGATTTACTAAGTCAGAGATGAAAGGGAAGTCTGCACAAAGAGGCCCCCAAGAAGTTACAATCTGTGCTAGGTTTAGCTCTCTCGCTGAATGTGGCTTGGAGATCGGACGTTGTGGTTAGACAATTCATAAACCCGGCAGGGCTTCGTTTGGATGCTGGCTCCTGACAGAGTACCAAGACCTCTGGAGCAACAGCCAGGGCTGCAGAGCTGTCTCGTCAGCACCCAGCCCTCAGACCCACCTCACTCTTGCTCCAGTTTCCTGGCCTGCCTGCCTCCTTCCCAGCCTGGAACGGAGTCTTGCTGGAACGTCCTGAGTGAGTGCCTTGGATCCTGACCTCTGCCCAGACATGTTTCCTCCTCTCATCCTGCAATCTGAGCTCATCCTACTCCTACTTTAATTCTGTTTCAGTACTGGTGCATTTGTGAAGACCAAGGCACACCACACGACCCAAGGTCATCCAAGTCCTGGGTTTTTGTCTGTCACTTCTTTGCAGATCACTCACCTGAGTATGTTCTCTTCTTGGCATCTTAAAATTTCCCGGCTTTAATCTGAGAGTCACAGGATGTGAGATAGACTTAGTTGTCGGCTGTTCAGAGCCTCGGTGTTACTCATCTGTGAAATGGGAATAATAAAACTACTTTAGAAGGAATGGTGGCTTATTCAGTCTCCTGCAGCTCCCCTCACTTGTCTTAGAGGAAGTCCAGTCGTATCTGTGGGACACTCTTTGGAAGATTCTGGACTCTCTCTCTCGGTATTCAGTGGCGGTTTAGCGGCCCCATTTCACCAGAGAAAGCTCTAAAACTCAAGTAGCTGCTCCCTCTTTGCCCTGGGTTTGCCTCATCCCTGGATCCTAGCACCTGTTGCCACATCATTCAGCCACCACGCTGCACCCACATTCTCCCTGAGTTTGTTCAATGCATTATTGACTTTGACTTTCAAGAAGAGCTGGTATCCGCACAGGGACCTGGAGAGGCAGATTCCATCATAGCCAGCTGCCAGACAGATTCCACCTGTCCTGTTCTGCCCTGGAGGGAGGAGGATACCAGCAGAGTCCCCTGACAGACTATCTCATGGCAGATAACTGCCCCTGGTCCCTATGGAGTAAGAACAGCAAGACTCCAGGCTTCCGAGGACCTGGGGCATCCATACGGCAGGACTCTACAGTGACCTGGAAGCTGGTGATCTCACCTGTCCTTTCTGGACGAGGAAATTTTCCTTGTAACAGTGACCGGATGCAGAGAGATGGGGTCATCCTCATTCGTGAGCTCTTGCTATGTTCTAGGCACCGTAGGACGACCTTACACACTGTGACACCCTCCCCACAGCAGAGCAAGAAAAAGCCCTCCTCTAGAGCTGAGAAACCAAAGGGTAAACAAAGCCCTGGTCATAGAACTGGAAAAGGGGGGTGAGTAGGAATTCAAGCAAAGTCTGTTTGACTTTGAAGTCCATTACAGCTGGGTTCCTACTAAATGCAGGGTAAACAGCAAGAGTGTGAGTAGCTTTCAGAGGGAGAGGGGAGGTGCTAGTCTGCTGCTTGCTGCTTCAACCCAGCTGGAAGTTGTGGTCACCAGACTGGGAAATTTGAGGGTGTCTTCCAGCCACCTGCTCTCTCTGCATCACGAAAACACAGCCCCTCAAAGAGATGGAGGGAGGGAGTGGCATGCACGCCGGCTGTGGATTGTCCACCTTGGAAACAACATCTTTGGAAACACTTTGAATCAGAATTTGTAAATGGGTAGCTTTGCGGAGTGCATCCAATGGTAGCGGCAGGAATTTTCAAAACTTCAGATGAATTGTTAACCTTCTTAAAAGGCAACAGGTTTACATAAAACTCCAGATTGCTGAAATTACCTTGAAAAATCCAAAGTGAGCCTTCATCCCCCTCTGGCCACTGGTGACTGGAGTTGAGCAGCCACCCACTTGGGCCTGAAAGTGGGACAGTGCTCTTTAATTAGGTACAGTCCTTTTTCCCTTGGGTCCTCTCTGGTGGTAAGAGTACCAGTTCCGCCTCCCCCACCGCAGCAGCATCCCGCCCCCAGCCACCATTTTTCTCCTCTTGGAAGTAAGGGTTGAAAAGACCCTTCCTAGTATCTTCATACATCTTTCTTTTTCTTCCTCTAGGTGTTCCCTTCCCAAAGAACTTCCTCCAGATTTGCAAGAAGATCCTGTGCCGCCTTTTTCGGGTCTTTGTCCACGTGTACATTCACCACTTTGACCGGGTCATTGTGATGGGGGCAGAGGCGCATGTCAATACCTGCTACAAACACTTCTATTACTTCGTCACAGAAATGAACCTCATAGACCGCAAAGAGCTAGAGCCCTTGGTAAGTGCCTTGGCAGTATGGTGTAACATGTAGGGCCTGCTTGTTGGGGTTTCTGTCCTGCCCAGTTCCCACAGCCGGTAAGCCCTAAAGAAAATCACACTGTGGTCTCCATAAGTTATAAACTGATTGGCCCATTAGCTAAAGCTCCTTGTTAACTCTTATAACTTATGTTAAACCCATTATTCTTATCTATGTTAGCCACATGGCTCAGTACCTTTTTCAGCGGGGCAGGTCACATCCTGCTTCTTCGGTGTCTGGACAGGACTGTGGAAAGAGCTTCCTTCTTCCCAGAATACTCCTGTTCTCATTGCCCCACCTTCCTATCTGGTTTTCCCGCCTATACTTCCTGCCTGGCTACTGGCCAATCAGCGTTTATTTAAAATATAATTGACAGAATATAGAATTGTCCCGCACCAGTACGGCACCATACTCTGTGTGAGCTACGGAAAGTGGGAGGAGGGATAGGAGGGAGCTGCAGAATTAGACACAGCGTTCAGGGCCAGCCAGAGTGCATCAAAATGTCTACTGTAACCAGGTAAGTATCTGAAGTTGCTCTTCAGGAGGTGAGATAATGTGTTGACATTATTCCTATATAAGGATTTGGGCCCGGGAAGCTAGATTTAATACTCAACTCTAAAATCATAGAGATACTTCTTTTTTTATTCTTTTGGTTTTTGGTTTTTCAAGGCAAGGTCTTTCTGTATAACCCTGGCTTCCTGGAACTCTCGAGCTAGCCTCCAACTCAGAGATTCACCTGTCTCTGCCTCCTCCCATGTGCTAGGATTAAAGGCATGTACTACCACCGCCCGACTGAGCCACTTATTTGGTCTGTCACTACTAGTCAGCGATGCTCAGAAACATTGCTTTCTTTAGTCCGTAAATGAGCATTGAACATCCGCTGCTTGTCGACTGCTAGGCACACAAAGTCAGACACCGAGAGAAGCAAGTCCTAAGGAAGAGCTCTGTGTCATAGTGAATTTGCTCCTTATACCAAATCCCCTGGGGTGAAGCCATTGTGGGTAGATCATTTGTGGAGATTAAGCTCTAGCTTTGTTATACAGATGAGTGGAGTCTGCTTTTGTTCTATTGTTTTTAAAAGAGATTTATTTTTATTTTGTGTATGTGTGTTTTGCTTGCATATATGCTTGTGCACCATATGTGCATGGAGTGCTGTAAAGGCCAGAAGAGGGTCTCAAATCACCTGGAACTGGAGTTACAAGTGGTTGTGAGTTGCCACGTGGGTGCTGGGAATCAGACCTGAGTCCTGAAAGAGTTTCAGATGTCCTTCACCACTGAGCTGCCCCTCAGTGCCCTGCGCTTATTTTCTTCAAAAGTACCTTCCACCATTGGCTTTAGCATGTGCTCGAGAGATCAAGGGCCCTCAAAACCTTTGCGACAGGTTCACTTTAATGTGGATGCTGGCCTCACAGTTAGCCCCAGTGATGCTGGAGAGTCCCCCTCTACCCGGTAGGATACATTGCTTTATATTAAAGTCATGTTGTTGTTTTTTTTTCTTGAGAGAGTTAAAAATGTAGTTTTGTTAAATATAGTTGGCAAAATAAGTTTTACCGGAGTCTTTTTGAATGTTGACCAAAAAGAGCCCAGGTGTCTGCTCTCCTCTTTCGCCTCCTTTCTTTGTCTGCACAATTGAAGTGATGTTTTATTATTATTTGGGTATCTGAGATCAACAGCTCACATGACTACCCCCAGAAAGATACTGTGTTATATTCACATAGCCTCAGAATAAGAGTTGAGCGCAACTGTGTGGGGAAGCAGCAGATGGGGAGGAACCAGAGCCGGCAGACAAACAGTTGAAGGATCTCAGCAGCAGGCCGCTCCGGCAGCCTGTTACTTGCCCTGCGGTCATTGGTCTGACAGCCTAAAGTGGGAGGTGCGTGGCTGTGGGCTCTAGATTGGCTGGTTTATATCGGCTGTGTGTGTATAACTATGAGTCAACAGTTTGCTTTCTCAGGTATTAACTAGTGTGTGGGGGGGTCCCTCTCAAGGTCAGCAAGATCCCAGGGATTAAAGAAGCAAAATGCAAAAATAAAATAAAAAAGATTAAAAAATAAAGGACATTAGCTCTACATGTGCTGTATCTATATCTAGTAAAGAAAATGGTGGGGTGGATCTTATGTTATGAATTAGGAGTCTAATTCATGGTCTAGAATTACACCATGGAATATACACCAAACTGTTTAGTTTGCATACAGTTGAGATGTCCCTCACGTTGTTGGTTAAAGAATAGATGTCGTCTTCACTTTCTTTCCATTGAGTTCTCAGGAAGCTTTCGGGACAGCCACCAAGTGATCTCTGAGCTTCGCTGTAGGACTCATATGAAAATAAGGCTAAAGGTGTTGGTGGTGGGTTTGCTAGTTTGTTCAGTATCAAGACTGCTGACTGTAAATAACCAGCCCGAGAGTAAAAGGTTGTGCAAACAACTTCAGGGGAGTGCAAGCGCTGGAAACTGTTGATAAAGCTAATCTCAGAAAATGTCAAGGACGGTGGAAAAGAGAGGGGCTTATAGTAAAGAGACACAAAAGCACTGCTGCTGGACCACAGAGTCAGTTCCCATCAGGGCCACACCCAGGTAGACAGGAACAAGTCCCCAGAGGCCACCAGAAGTAAGAACGCTGCTAGACACCCTTTCGGTGTTGCTGAGTTAACACATAAATGTTAGATGGACAGGGCTGAGCGTCAAGGTCTCCCTTATGCACAGAAGCGTAAGGGCTACTGTGGGGGAAATCAGTGAGGAGAAAAAGCATTTCTCTGCCGTCTAAATTCTCTCCGTTGTAGTCTGTTACTGAAGAAAGGCCCCCAGGAGCCGGAGCACCTGGTAGTGCCAGGAGCCGCCTTGCAGCCTCCCAGCCAGGCTCTGAACAAGCCAACAATATTCTACAAAGACTTCTTTGGGGGCCTGGGAGAAAAAGACATGATTATCCTCACTCAGAATTGTTAGCAGTGGAAGTGACAAGAGAAGTAGTGGGTGCCCCCCACCAAGTTTGTATTTCTTTAACGCGTACTTAAAATGGTTTTCTTCCCACATTTATGTTTTCGTTGGTCATTGTGACAGGAAATTTAATTGTAATAAGCAGCAGTAGTAAGTAGTCTTTTAAAAATTATGTGAAATTATGTGTCTGCTTGTTTATACATACTCAAACCTGTAAATCACAGGACTGGATACTGTGAATGTTTATGCGTCTAGTGATCATGTGATGGCCAGGCGTGGTGATGCGTGCCTGTAATCCCAACACTCTAAAGGCATCCTCAGGAGTATTGCTGCAATTTTGAGTCTAATCTGACTACATGATCAGTTCCAGGCCAATCAGGGCTCCGTGGAGCAGACCTGTCCCCAAAATAGCAACAACAGAGGCTGGTGAGGTGACTCAGCTGTTCAGAGCACTGGCTGTTCTTCCAGAGGACCGGGTTTGATTCCCAGCACCTTTGCAGCAGTTCACAGCTGTCTGTAATACCAGTTCCGGGAAATTCCACAACCTCTTCTGGCTTTTGTGGGCACTAAATATGCACATGGTGCACAGACACATATGCAGGGAAAATACCCATGCACATAGAATAAAATAATTTTAAGAACCCACAACAATTATATGGTGGGCTCAACTGCTAGGCAGATCACTAAGAGTGTTATACCTGTGGCTTGGCACTGATGACATTGTGTTTGTTAATATTGCTGGAATTACCTGACTCTACGTCTCATCTTGCAGAGTTGCAAAGTACATATTATAATCAGAGCTAGCATACCAAATCAATACACTTGAATTTGTACAGTATTTTCTTACACTTATTTATTGTGGGGGGAGTGTGCTTGTGTTTAGACGTGTGTTAGTGTTTGTACACGCAGCTGCACACACGTGCACATATATGTGGGGGGCAGAGAACAACTGTGGCAGTCAGTTCTCTCCTTTCATCATGGCTCGTAGGATCAGGACATCTAGCTTGGTGGCAGAGGCCTTTACCCACCGAAACATCTCACTGACCCAAAATCCATGTATTTTTATTTTGTATAGTCCAGCTACTCTATGTGTTCAAAGCAAATTGTTGAGATATTCTGCTTTATATGAGAGATGTGTTTGGGGGACGCTTACAACAAGGCCTAGAAAATATGCAATCATGAGTATCTTCTTCATCCCCAGAGGATAAATAACCAGGACTTTGTCTTCAAATTCTGGTCGTGCATTCTTCAGAGTGTAGTGCAGCAAGAGGTCAAAGGACAGCATTTGTTCAGCCAATTTCCTTCAAAACAGCAGCGTTCCCAGAAGTCCTCCACCATCAGTGGCCATTGCTGAAGTCATACTTAGCATTCCACAGCGGGGAACTTGGAGCCTCACCTGGGTCTTCCCATCTCCCATGTCCGGCCAGTCTTTCATGTCACCTGATTGCATTGGAGCTGTGTTGGCTGAGTATCTGGCACATGGCTTCTGTGGAGGCTCCAGGACCTCATAAGAGTAGGAGACTCAGTATCACACACAGCCAGTGTAAGACCCAACACCAGGGCTCAAACCCCAAACCTTCGCTTACTAACTTGTAGCCTTTAACAAGACACTCAGTTTTTGAAACCATCATTTTCCTCATTCACGGAGTCACCATAATGGAATTACAGAAATTAAAGATCAGGCACACACAGTCAGTACTTAAGAAATGTTAGCTATTAAATCAGATAATGAATTTACAATAATTAGTACTCAGTAAGTAGAACAACCCTACTTCTCCCTTCCCTGATTCTCATGACTTTTCATCCATCCTAGTGATTCCTTAGGTAGCTTCAGAGCAAACATAGTTAGCTGTCTTTGTGTCTGTATCTCCCTTGGGTTGTCAGTCCTGTGAGGACAGCTACTAAATAAAATGTAGTCCTGAATTGCCCATGCTTGGTACATAATAAATACGTGAAATGGTTTTTGGTTTTAATTTGGGAAGAGTAGTTTAAGGATGATGTACCTCTGCAAAGAATTACATATAGCCATTCCTCCCTGGTACCACCTTACTTCATAATTGCCACTTAACACATTTATGGGGACTAAAGCTTCATCCTGACTGATTTATAATAGAGATTAAAAGCAAATTAAGATGCAGAACTGTGAAGGGGTGTGTTTAAACTGTAGGCCTGACAGCATAAGATGAGGCTACCACACCTCGACATTCTCTGCCCGGATTACAGATGAACTCATCCGGGAAATGTTGAATGCTCTCATACGGCCTCAGTGTCCTGGTGCCCCAGGCCCCAGGTAGCCGGCCCTCTCTATCCGAGTGCTGGAAGTCCTGGGAAAACCTTGGTCTGCAGTGAACTGGGACAGTTGTCCATCCTGTCAGGAAATCAATTTGAAATTCCGAACTGGGAACTGAGAAGAGGTCACTCTGGCCAGACTAGTGAAGGCTGTCAGGGCTTTCCGCCTCCAGAGCTTGCCTGATGACCCCAGCTGAGCCCTAGCTCAGCCTCCGCAGCCAGCCAGCAGCCTGGGAACCCAGAGAAACACACGCCATTCTGCTTGTGTCCAGCAGGGAGGGGCTGGCTGGCAGGGTGACAAGATAATCCATTTCTCATCTGAAGATGACCGAATTCAAGCAAGTTCACGGTTGTAGGAGAGGAAGCCTAAATGATGCTGGTAATTGGAAAATGGGCCAGGCCTTGATTGAATAAGGAGATTGCGGGTTGGCCCTGGCTGCCCTAGGAGTCAGCTGATGGAATTGATCTAACAGAATTATCATTAGCAAGCAAGAAGAGCAAGCACAGTGTTTTGATGGCTTTTCACTAAAAACAAAAGCAAACTCAAAGAGGGCTGTTAGCACTGTGCTAGCTGTGAACGAAGAGCTGACGAGGCTCCTGTGAGAGACTGGTGACAGACAGGAGGGGGTTAGTTCATCCTGATGTGCCTGCTGACCCCTGAATGACCTGACCCAAGCAAGGCCCTCCTAGCGTTCACCAAGACTCCTTATCTCTAACATTAAAGATGCCTCCTGGAGGTACAGGCCATAAAATCAAAGGTTACCCCAGCTGCTGGGGCCAGGAGATCTCCAGTTATCAGGAGGGTAGTTCACACACCACTTGCATCGTAATCTCCCGGGGTGGTGTTTTGAAATGGGTGTATATGAGCCTGATCCTGGCTGCATGAATTACAATTGTCGAAATTAGGACTTAGTTTCAGACTCCATTGTGTAGAGGAGCAGCTGAAGGTCTTGCTAAAGCACACATTCTGTGGGTCTGACAGGACGGGACTGGAGAGTGCCCATGAGGAGGTTGCAGGACAGCTTGGCAGAAGCTGGTTCTCTCCTTCTACCATCTGGGGTTCGGAGATCAAACTCAGGTTGACAGGCTTGGTGGCAGGTACCTCCACCTGCTGAGTCATCTCACCAGCCCCTCCACCAAGCTATTATATGTATTATTTCATCTCTTCACCCTTTACCTCAGACAGGAGAACTTGTGGTCCCATGATTCACCATCCCTCATTACTGACATTGAGTTACACCAAAGGTCATCGCTCAGTTCGTCCTTATTAGGTTACCTGTTACCTAATGATTGTTCGTAGTTTTCAACACCCAAACTGCCACTTTAACATGGGAGCTTTGAAAAAATAAAGTTGTAGAAAGCCTTGTCTCGTGCAAACCTAACGTAAATCATCTGGACCCACTCAGGGACTGACCCTGTTCCCCTAGGAGGTGGCCAGGTCAGGCCTGCACTCCCCCTGGAGAAGCCCGGCTGGGTCCAGTAGCCAAGGTTGACCTGCAACACAAGACCAGGTCAGCAGAATGAAGGGCAGCAGAGCCTTTGGCGTGAGCCGAGCACTGCCTGAATAGCTGTTGATGAAGAGCCATTGTGGGGCTTCTCAAAGGATCCTTTCTTTCTGAGCATCATCTGGACAGAAGCCTCCAGACAGCCGCGTGTCAGGCGGTTCCGGGACTTTCAGCCGAATGGCTCAACCTTGGACACAGCCAGTGCAGAAGAAAGAGCTGCAGCCTGTAGGGAGACATTTCCACTCTCATGTTACCACATGACTTGTTCGACCATGGGGGAGGCTTGTAATGCCTCTGGGTCTCGGTTTTCCCATTTTCAAAGGACATCAACTCTAGAGTGGCCCAGGCTTGATGGACTGAGATTCTGATCTTTGGCATTGTGTACCACCAGGCTTGTCATCTCTTGTCCAAGATGACCTTCCCTCTTTGTTTAGAGAGGTCTTTGTGCCTGGAGGTTCATGATGGCAACAGAGAGGTGTACTTGGCCCATAGAAAAGTTGAGTCTGCCTTCATGAGACTTTGCTAATTCAGATGATGCACGTATGTACATGGATTCATGCAGGAGAGAGTGTGTGTCTATCTACAGGGTAACATCAGCGCATTCACGGCAACCTCAGTACCCCGAGGTGAGCCAGAGTGCCTGCCAGGGATCATTTTAGGAGCTTTGGCAGATTTATTCAAGTGTGTCTTTGAAAAATAGCAAAGAATTATTGTCAACTAATTGCATTGTCACACATCTTTGCTAGAGCAATGTATTCTTCCCTATTGATGTCCAGGAGCTTTGGGTTCCGTTTTGTAGATGGTAGGTGGTTGGAGGTGGGGTGGGGAAGTATCACACTGTTTTGTTTTTAATCAAATCATAGGTGAGATGTGGTCTGATTTATTTTACAACCTAGATTATTTTGTTAGAGTCCAAATGATGCCGACTGAAGACTTACCAACATACAGTATTCAACAATGAAAACAGGATTTGAAGCCTTACTCCGAAATCACTAATAATCATATGTCCATTAAGGAAGAAGGCAATACAGCAAAAAGTGCAGCGGCTCTCTCGTCGTTATTTGGTTTGAAAGACTTGGGTTTGGCTTTGAGGGAGATTTTTGTTTCTGGTTTTGAGGTTTGCTGACCGCAAACCTGGGGTCTCCCTGCCTCAGCCCATAAGGTACTGAAACTATCAGTGTAGGCCACCAGGTCAACAACTGTGGTTTTCTCTTAGTAGAACAACAGAAAGTGCTTTTTTTATACATAACTCCTCAGGTTTTCCAGGCTTTCTATTATAAACATGAATCACTTATGTATCAGAATAAAAAAAAAATCAAGCTTTATGCCATTAAGACCTTACCACCAAAACTGAAGCTTCACACAGCCTCTGTGCCAGGACCAAGAACGGAGTTGGCCTCTCTCCTAGCTGGCCACTAACATTAATTAAAACTAAATGAAAATAAAAGGTTCAGATTCCTCCACTTGCTCTGAAAAGACCTCTGTTGTTGTTTTACAACATCAAGTTGTAAAGAAAACAAACGGGGATTTGTTGAAAACAATTCATCTGAATCATGGTTCAACCTCTACAAAGCTTATCAGATTTCAGCATAAGTGTATGGACAACAGCTACAGAAAAATTTGCTGACATTATTCTTTGTTGCCATTAATTCTTATCCCTCTTTACTGAAATATTAACAAAACACAAAACCAGGAGTGACTAAGGAGTCTCTACCCCGGTGTCAATCAGATTCATGTTTTATATTTTCCTTTCCTACCTACGGGGGCCATACCCAGCCTGATTCACTGTACCTCAAATCTCGGATTAGCCCATCCTTGGTAAGGAGGATGATATTCTAATCACAGCAAATTCTCCGAATTTAACCTTTTGGTTTAAAATATAAAATAAAAATCTTTTAAAACACTAATATTTAAAACATTAATGCCTGTAGCTAGTTCTGTTTTAGCTTGTGGTTTCTTCTGTTTCTCAGCTGCCAGTGACCTTCCAGTTCTGTAGGCCTCCTCGGTTCATGAGAGCATCCTGGCAGTGTCTGGGATCACGTGCCCTGCTGCCACTGTTCTCAGGAGGGAAATGGGTCAGCAACTACTTTTGGCTTGGGCTAGGAAAGGGTACATTCTACACCACCCAGTAAACGTGGATCAACGGGTTTATCTTGAAAATCAAGGGTCCCTTTCTCCTAGGAACTACCTAGAAGGTCTCATCTCAGTTCCACTGTGACTACTGCAGCATCTCCCAAAGTGTATTTCACAGAAGCTGCTAGATCTAAGGGATTCCAAATGTTAGTACACAAAAGGAGGTTCCATGATGAACAGTAGGAAACTGTTTACAGAGCTGGCCGGATTTCTTTAATGCACGAATATGCATGCTCGGTACAGAACAATTTGTGGGTATACAGCTCCATGGAGACTCTGTGGGGAATACTAACTCCAGTATCTTATGTGATCTAACTTCTACTGAATATCTGCTAATAAGCTTTTTAAACAAACAAACCATCAGCCGCAGGTCAGCCACCAAGTCGAGCACAGAGTAATGATTAAGCAAGGTATATCTTCATTCTCTAAGAAAATCTCAGGGTGGGCTTGCTGGCTTCTTGATGTTTTTCAGTTAGAGTCTCACTCTACACTTCAGTCTGACCTAGAACTCATGGTGTTTCTGCCTCTGCCTCTTGAGTACTAGGATTATGCATCTAACTTGCTCTGGTTTCCTTTCTATTGCTGTGATAAAACACGGACCCCAAAGCAACTTAGGAAGAAAAGGGCTTATTTCCATTTATACTTCCTAGTAACTGTCCATCACTGAGGGAAGTCAGGGCAAGAATTCAAAGCAGGAACCTGGAAGCCAGAACTGAAACAGAGACCATGCCAGAATGCAACTCCCTGGCTCATGCTTAGCCAGCTTTTTGATACAGCCCAGGCCCACCTGCCTAGGGATGGCGCTGCCCTCCTGTGTCAATTGTTAATCAAGATAGCTCTTCACAAACATGGGCCACAGGCCAGTCAGATCTGAACAATGTCTCAGTTGAGACTGTCACTTCCCCGGGTGACTTTCGAATGTGTCAGGTGACAATAGAAACTAACCAGGACGAGCTAGAAGGTCATGATTTTAAAGAGCAATGCTCTTCAGGTGATGTCACAAACATAGTGATCCCCAGCCACTGGTGACTTTAGCTAAAATTAAATGAAAGACTTACATAAACAAATCCTTGCTTGTAACACCCTCATTTCAAGAGATCCGAGGTCACATGTGTGCAGTGACTCTGGCCATGACTGTCACAGCAATGGAGCAGTCTGTCCGCCATCACTGACTGGGAGCTTCGCTCCTCAGGACTAACGTCCTAAGCACACTATTACCCTCTCCCTACACGGTGGCTTTCCGATGTCCCCAGAACTGTCCCTAGGCTGCAGCAGGGAGCCGTTTCCATTTAGTTCCAAAGCTCCTAATACGGTCTATTTGTTTTTGCTCAGTTACTTTTCTCCAGTTTGTAGATAAAACTCAAAACCATGTGCTCAGCATTTCTCCCTGGGTCTTCCATCAAACCCCCTTGTCAGAAAAGTGCTCAAAATATTAGTACTATTGGTTTCTGGAACATCAAACAGTTACTGCTTTTCTTTCTTTCTTTTTTTTTTTCTTTTTCTTTTCTGGGTTGTTTGGTGTTGGAAATTGCTGCAGACGTCAGTCACAGCAGGGATTAATTCATCATCTTCAACATTTATATGAAAACAGGATAGGCAGTGTGGCTCAATGCCCACACCCAAGCCTGCCAAATGCTGGCTGCTCTGTGTGATCTGCACCAGTTCAAATTTCCCATCCAGATAAGACTAGATTCCTTGGCTTGAAAAAGTGTTAAGTGAATATCAATTCGGGACTTGCATGAAGAAAGGTTTTACTTATGGAAATTTAACTCTGGGTCATCACTCATCACTCGTCTGCCCCACTTTAATAAAACCATGAAGATAAGATTACAGAGAGTCCCTAACCTAGGGACTATCATGGGCCCCCTTATAAGATGTGAGGACCTCTTCCCATGAAGTCATATGTCACATAAAGGTCAAATATACAGTTAAACCATTGCATAGGACTGGAACATGGTACTAACCGATATTAGCCATCCACATTAGTATGAAGAGATTCCCATAACATTGAGACTTTGAGTGTAACTGGAAACATAAACAACGATAAATGTATACGGTTGAATTTGGATGAAGAAAGAGATGTGTGGATCACTCATTCAAAAGGAATTTCCCAGAGTCCTTTGCATGGGCCATATGCCTTTACCTGTGACTTGTACATGCAAGTCCCTCAGCATCCATGCCCTGTTCGTTCTGCAGGTCTTGGTTTAATTGTTTCTTCCCTGGGAACAACTGTTCTTCTCCTATATAGAGCAACCAAGACAAAAGCCACCATGGGTTGGTGTCAGGGATGAGAAGGTGGCCTTTGCACCCTTTGCTGTTCACCAGCAGTGAATTATTAAGGCCAGCTCACACTTAAGCCCCATCACTTAAAGAGAGGGATTTCAAGATATGTTTTTAAACTGTTACATTTCTTAAGCCGGTGATGTCTGCTTTTGACCCCTTCCTTTCCTTTTCTCCTCCCATTGAGCACATTACTTTGGAAATCCTCTGGCTCAGTTAGAACTCTCGTTATCTCCCTGCAGTCTCGTGCACGGCTTTTGTAAAGAACTTGCTGTCTTGCTTCCCATTCATTCCGCAGTAACCTGCTTTATGTTCCAGAATGCTGTGCTTCCTACTGAAGTAGGATCCTGCCGGCCTGCAGGCTTACCTGTGATGCCCAAGAGGCAATGGAAAATTCGCTGGTAATTCATGCTTATCAGTAGATCTTTAAACCATTGTGCAGAGCCAAAGAAACCAGACACCAAAAGTGCTTGTAGTGTGAGTCCATTTACATCAGACTCCAGAACAGTCTAACGCAGAGAGCATCAGGTCGCAGATCAGTGGTTGGCTGGGGCCACAGCTGGGGCCAGTGGTTTGACTGCACAGACATAACAGAATGTTCAAGAATGATGGAAATGTTTTAATTGTGGCATGGCTACATGTTTATAGGGAACAAACATCTGTCAAAATTCATCACACTGTATGTTTAAATAGAAGCATTTTACTGCAGATAAAATATGCCTGAATCAATTTTATTTTAAGAATATACTCGGTAAACGCGTCCAACTTGTTTTTTAAAAGTTCCGTCTTCACAAGAACAATGTTTTGACAGGAAAAACTTATCTCTAAGGGACAATTAGGAAACCTCCAGTTTTGGGCTCGTTATAACAAAAATGGTTTATGTGTTAGCCAAAGACTAGAGAACCCCTCTGGCAATAAAGTTTCCAGTGTTCAGCTTCAGGCTCTCATGTATATGTATAGTTTAGAGCTAGAAACAGACACCATGGACAGGTCCGGTGGCTCCTGGCTGGAAAGACCTCTGTGGGCAGTTTCAGGGAGTGCTAAACTCTGATCAGGCCTCTCGTCTGTCAGCCCCAGTGTTCCCAAGACCTAAGTCCGAAGTTCTCATTCACCCCAGCTGTCCAGGTGCTTACAGGTGGGTTCTCCTGGGCCTCTGGCAATAGTTATGAGTATTTGTGCGCCTCTGTACTGTCCATCACCTGGGAGTATCTCCAGTTTATTAGGTCAGGATCTCCAGGGGCTGGCTCAGACATAGTAGAGCTCGCCCAGTGGCTCTCATGGAGCCTCAAGGATGCGGGTACTAGGGAGACTGAGTGTGGTGATTCTCAACCATTTCCTGTGTAAGAGTACCTGGGGAGCGGATGAAGGATAGGTACATGGGGCTGCTATTATAAGTTCTGACTCAGTAAGCCAGAGATGGGGCCTCATGATGCCGCCTTCCTGGGTGGTTTTGGTTTGCTTTTGAGGCAGGAACTCATGTGGCCTGTGTAGTTGGATTCCGACTTCCTAAATTGCTGAGGATCATGTTGTGTGTGAGTACGGGGAAGAGGGTGTGCACACACGTGTGCAGGTGCACTTGTGTGTGAATGTCCGGATGTGTGAATGTCCAGCACCTTCCTCTGTCACTGTCTGACTTGTTTCTTGAGACAGGGTCCTTCACTAAAGCTGGAGCTTACCATTTTGCCTAAACAGACTGGCCAGTAAGTCCTCCAGGCCTGCCTGTCTCCTGGTACCCTCACTACCATGCTCAGTTTATAGTCTACTTATATATCGAGCACTCTGCCCACTGAAACATCTCCCCTTAACACCACTGTGAAAGGACTTGAACTTCTGATCTTCCTGCGTCTACCTCCCAAGTGCTGGGATTACAGCCTTGTGCTACCATGCCCAAGTTATATCATGCTGGGGATTGAACCCAAGACTTCATGCATGCTAGGCAAGCACTCTACCAACAATGAGCTACATTGCTGGTCATGATTCTAGATTTTCAGAAGCCCCTAGGTCCTTGTAATGCAGGTAGTACCTGCATCTCACTATAGAACTAATAGCAACTATTCCCAAATTTGGTAAAACTGAGGTCAGCAAGGTATGAGCCTGAAGAGAGCCTCGTCTTTTTTTTAAAAGGGGATGTCTGGTCCCATCTCTCTTGTTTTCAAACGTGGGTTTACGTTTCTTTTCTCTGTCTCTTTCCTCAGAACCAACCCTACACCCAATACCTAGTCTAGGCCCAGTGGTATTTCTGTCACCTTATGTGAACAGCAGTTATCCTTACACCCTCATGGTCCATCCTCAGGCCTCGAAGCTTCTGGGAACTCGTCTACACCAGGTCCCCCCTACTGCGTACAAGTCTTGTCAATAATAGAGCACTCAGGGCCAGGCTTCATCCTCAGCGTAAACTGTCCTACTGTGCAAACCTGTGAATGGTTCTACGTTATCTCCTGGTAAAATAACAGGACAGGAGGAAATATGTAAGAGCCGAAAAGCAGGTTGAATGGCCATTCTCTAAACTTACTATAACCATGGTCATCA
Source organism: Ondatra zibethicus (assembly GCA_004026605.1). Taxonomy (NCBI): domain Eukaryota; kingdom Metazoa; phylum Chordata; class Mammalia; order Rodentia; family Cricetidae; genus Ondatra; species Ondatra zibethicus. The sequence continues at coordinate 31,352 of PVIU01005616.1, read as the reverse complement.
TTACCTCACAGCTGTAGTGACCTACACTTGGGCCACAAGACAGCCCCAGTGAAGGAAGGGCTCGCTGGGTCCTGCCCTTAACCTCTAGACTATCAATAGATTCGGGGGGCCGGGGGGTCACTGTCTTTACTTATGTACCCACATGCTCCAAGGACAGCTCCAAACCCATGGTTGCACAGATGGCCCTGGTTATTCTCAGTCAGTCACCAACAAAAACAATAGATATGAACATAAGAGAGAGATTTGGGAGGCAGTGGTAAACATGGTCTGATTGTTAGAGACATGCCTGAAACTGTAAAAGTAATTAAAATGTTTTTTTAAATGGTAGAATGTCTTAGTCAATTTTCTATTGATGTGATAAAACACTATGACCAAGACAACTTAAAAATGAAAAGGTTTAATTTGGATTACACTTTCAAAGGGTTAGAGTTAGGTGGAGCAAAGAGACAGCTAAAAACTCCCGTCTTGATCCAGACTACGAGGCAAGGAGGGAGGTGTGGGGAATGAATCTTTTTACATCTCAAAGCCCAGTCCCAGTGACAGGCCTCCTCCAACAAGGCCACCTACTGCTTCTCAAATAGTTCCACCAACTGGGGACCAAGCCCTGTAACATAAAAGCTTATAGGGGCTCTTCTCATTCAAGCTATCTTATAGGACATGGTAAGGCTGAGCCAAACCATGGCTCACTTCACCTAAGTCCAAGTTAGGATCCTCACCCCCTCTTCTGTTAGAGCTGCCACATCCTTTAGTGTTTAATGTAGAGAAACGGTTCCTCTTGCTAAAATCATTTGTAAACACAAAGACTGGGAAAGGAAGGCCTAGATTTCCTCTGGTTCCAGGACTGTGATGTCACAGGTTGTTATTGCCTTTCTGTATACTCTATTTCCAGCACTCCCTCTAGAGGATTCATGATGGACACATTGTTTCCAAACCGAAGGAAACTGAGACTACAACATTTTATGTCAATGCTCCAGAATTTTAGATAGCAGCCACCCATGAAGGTAGTCATTCTATTTTTAAATCTCAGATTGAACTCCCTCCTAGGAATGACAGTTTGCACACTTAACTCGAAAGAGAGCCTGTGGTCTACAAAACAAGTTCTGTCTTGTTACAACTTGGCCATACGTACCTGGCATCTGTACTTACAATGTTAATTTTAGAGTTTTCTCTTATCTTCAAAATCCGTAACTTCTAAGAAGATGATGAAATGTCCACACCTCTGTGTGTGTGTGTGTGTGTGTGTGTGTGTGTGTGTGTGTGTGTGTGTGTGTGTGTAAGGTTTGTGATGGCGGAGGATACACGGTTGAGATGAAGCAGCCATGACAATGGCTGTTTGATGGAGTTGGCACCTGCTGCACACCACCCTGTTTCATGCCAGAGCACCACTGCTGATCTGCAGTGACTGTATTGCTGCAGACGTCAGAGGACAAGGAGCACGCTGTTCCTTTGTCATCCGCTTCATTTCATAAGCCCAGTGTTGTTGCTGATTGGCACGTAGAGAGTTGACCCCATCACCGCCAGGCCCAGGCCATAAGCAGCTGTTGTTGCTGTGTATTTTCCAGACAGTAGAGCCTTCAGGAGCCTCGTGCACCGCGTCTGCCCCGAGGAGCAGGTGGAAATTACCAAACAACTCAAAGCACATGCTGAGGGATTTTATCTTATTAATCTTGGGAAAACATTAGCAAATAGGATTAGAGAAAGATGTTTGGCCAGATCCACACTCGGCTTTAATGTTACAGCCTCAAGACTGAAGAGGAAAACTTTCACCGAGGTTGGCACACCTGCCTGTGTCTCAGTTCCATGTTAGCCTTGGGTTTCTGCTGTGGTCTTGAGTTTCCTTAGGACTACTCTGTTCCTCCAGGTTACGGCAGCCTTTGCACGTGTGCAGCAGAGGGTTCCTCGTCGGTGCTCAGGGCTGCAGATATTTCTTCTGGTGACACCGATGTGAGATATTGGAGTTAATTATTTTTGTTTCTTTGCTGCTGCAAAGGTGCTTGTTGTATTGCATTCCAAATGTCAGAATTCTTGAAAACATTCCTAAAATGGGAAACAGTGATAGAGGGGATTGAATTGATGGAACATGAGTATTTTCTTGAGAATGTGCATGTACATAAACACACATATACACTACATACACCATATTCACACATAACATGCTTACCTTTTAGCAAAAAAGCTTCAAATCCTTCTCTGGATATTGTTTGGTTTTTCTAATGAAACTTTATATAAAAAGTTTTTAGAAACTTGAGAATTGTTATTTTTTTAAAATTAATATCTATTTTAATTGTTTTGTGGTAAAACATGCATTAGGTAACGTTTAGCATCTTAACTATTTTCAAATGTATAGTTCAGTGTAATCAATTAGACTCATTGTTCATGCTCACTGTTGTACAACCATCATTATACCCATCTTTATACCTTGTTTCAAAATCAATAGGTTTCTGTGTGAGTGTGTGTGTGTACATATGTGCATGTGTGTTATGTATATCCCTCTGGGTATGTATGCATGTACGTGAGGGTACATGTGTGTGCATATGGGAGCAACACATTAATATCTGGTGTCTTCCTTACCTCTTTTCATCTTACTTTTGTAATCATTTTATGCCTATGAGTGTTTTGCCTGCATGTGTGACTGTGCACCGGCTGTGTGTCTCGGGCCTGCAGAGGACAGAAGTGGGCATCAAATCCCCTGGAACCAGAGCTATCGATGGTGTGAATCACCATGTAGACCCTGGAACTGGAAGAGCAGCCTGTGCTGTCAACACTGGCCATGTCTCCGGCCCGGCCTCTGTCCCACCACCTTAGCTTTGAGGCAGGATTTCTCACTGCACTTGGAGCTCATTGACTCAGCAGGCATGGCTGGCCCAATGATCTCCAAGATTATACCGGTCCATTCGCAATCCTTCCAAATCTGGAGTTAGCACAGTGCACTACCCCACCCAGATTTTTACCTGGCTGCTGGGGATGTGAGCTCAGGTCTTCGCACTCTCTCAGCAGGCACTGTCCTGGCTGAACTCTCTCCCCGGCCCCTCAGGACTCAAGGTAGCACACTCTTACAATCCTAGCACTTAGGAGACAGAGACAGGAGGATCAAGCATTCAAGGGCAGCCTGGCCCACATAGAAAGACCCTGTCTTCAAAAACAGAAAATCCATGATTTATACTCTTACTGCTGTTTGTTGGGGGCTGAAGAAATGCGTGGAGAGGAAATCAGGGATGTCTTTTCTTTCTCTCTTGGATTGAAGCATTTGATGCTGCCAGCTTCCTCTCTTCTGTGCGGAGTAAAACAGTGAGCTCAGAACCATGCACTGCCCCTTGCTATTAACGAGTCTTCTAGCCCAGTAATATCACAAAATTTAAAATGAACAAAGCCACAAGTAAAAATGGTTTAACACTTTAAAACACATTTCCTTCATGAAAATTTAATTTTTCTTTCATAGTTTATTAATGATGAGCCTGAGAATAGGGCCTGTCCCACACTCTCGGAGCCATGGATGCCTGCATGCCACAAACACAGGTCTAGGTCATTCCATTCCTGCTTCCCATGTGTTTTCCTACAGGGATGACGTCACTGATGTCTGTAGACAAGAGAACTAGTTGATATCTATTGCCTGGCTAATTTTGAAAAGGCAAGTCGGGTACCTACTTATAACCCTACAGACTTTAAAACCGCAGAGTCTCCCTGAGGATGCTGATGACATGGTAAAGAGTTTGGGCATCTTCTGCAATGGTCTTCATGATGAAATGCTGTGGCGTCTTGGGTCTCGTGGTCTCTGCTATTGAGGCATGGATACAGCCTAGACCACACAGATACCTGGGAATGGTTGGGTTCCATGAATTCCAAGGGTTGGAGAGATGGCTCAACTGATGACAGTACTGGCTGCTCTCTGAGAGGACTGGGGTTCAGCCCCAACACCCACATGGTAACTCCCCACTGTGGAACTCCAGTTCCAGGGGATCCATATCCCTCTTCTGGCCTCCATGCACACAACATACACACAGTGTTGCTTTTACATGAATGTAGACAAACCACTTATGCATCTAAAAAATAAATCTTTTAAAAATTTGAATGCCGTGTAATAATCACATGTTGTGAAATAGTCCTTTAATTTTTTTTCACTATTTGAAAAACTAAACATGTTATTATATTGTAGGACATATGAAAGCAGACATGAGCTGGATTTGGGTCACATATATTTTTCTGGTCCCTGATATAGAGGGAAAACAGGTTTCCAAGGCTTGTCTATCCACAAGCTCTGGGTGATCTGGGTTTAAATTCTTGCTCTGCCAAGTCCTAGCCGTGTAACCTCAGACAAGTCACTGACCTGTCCAAACTCAGCTTCTCTATAAAATAGCCCAACAGTCTCCTACAGAGAGGAGAGTCTGTGTCCAAATGTCAGACCACATGGTGATCGGCTCCAAAGGCTCCAGGTAGAGCCTTTGTTCAATGGGTAAAGCATTTGCTGCTGAAGTGTGAAGACCGCAGTTCAGATCCAGTGCCCACGTAAAGACAGGGTGGGTGAGACAGCTGTAATCCCAGCACACAGGAGACAGAGGTGGAAATGGGTTCTCCAGAGCAGCTGGCTATCCATCCACTCTAGCCAAGATGGCAGGCTCCAGCTTCAGCAAGAGACCCTACTTCAGTATATAATGTGGGGAACAAATGAGGAGACCTCAGGCCTGCACAGACATGCAAACCATGAACACATGCATGCCAACACACCACACATATAAACACATGCAAAGGGCCCCTTGTGGGAGATTGAAACATTGCATTTGCTACTCGTCAAATTGGCATACAGGGAGTCCCTAACATATAGTGATTCAACTTGGAATTTGTGTGACTGTATGCTAGAAACCATACTCTGAATTTTGAGCTTTGGTCTTCTTCCAGGCTGATAATATATTCTCTTTTGATGCTAGGCAATGGGAGCCTCAGCTCTGCACAAGTGTGTGTGGGCTTGTACGCGCGTGAGCAACAGGGCACAGATCGCATCCTCTGTAATCCACTGTGTTGATAACCCAGATGTTCAGTACGTCAGGTGTGTGAACTTCTTTTCACTGTGTTTATAGATTAGGATAGGCTTATTGGGAAGTAACCCCACTACGAATTGAGAAGTAGCTGATGATCATATTTTATTAAAATAAAAATTTTCAGTTTGCTTTGGGCCTCTTTACTCAGTCTAAACAACACTGCGCCAGCCAAAGGCATGGGCCTGCTAAGAAACTGCCAACTTCACAAATTAGGAGCTCACCAAGGCAGAGGCCCCTCCCCCACTTTTCATTAGTCACACAGTACAGGTCTTATGACATACTAGCAGGCTCCATCCTGTAATGCCTTCAAGGAGGCTGATGGCTTCTCTGAGACTCTTTGTTTTTCCAAGTGAAGTAAATTCTTCCTCCAGGCACTGGTGCCCTGAAAGTTCAGAAAACTTCCGCAGTTTTCTGAAACTGCTTCTTGATGTTCATTAAAGTTGATCCCATTCATGAAAACCCTAGTGCCTGCAGCTGCCCCCCAGGGGATGGAATTCTGCTTCTGGTGTCTTTCTGGTTGCTGATGGAAAGCCAATGACAGAAGCCCAAGTCCGGCTCTGTGATCTGGGAGGCCCCATAGGTGAACACTGAGCAGTGTAGAAATCTGTTTCACTCCTCAAAATATGGGGGCCTTTTGAGCATCTGTAGAAGTCAATCCAGCTGTGGGGGTGAATGCAGTATGTGGGAGGAGGAAGCTAGACTTGTGACAGACACCAGAATGTACAGTCATCCCAGAATGGAGCCAGTGACAAACTAAAGCACTATTCCACCAAAGTCCAGCTTGCTAAGACCAATGAGTTTATTGAACTTTCTTACAGAGCACAGGTGAGTGTGGTCTCTTACAGGAGCATCAGTGACAGCCCAACAGCTGAATTGCAGCATATTACCACACCATAATGGATGGCAACTTTATAGAAGCTACCGTAGAGACCTGCTTTTAATTAGAAGTTCTGCCTGTGTGTAGTTTAGCAGTCTTGTAGCTGGGAGAGGGAATACGAGCTAGGACCCAGGCGAGGGTCTCCTCACCTGGGTCAGTGGCTCCATTACTGCTACATAGATAGACCTTGCATCCACTGTATTGTTCTGCTCCAGTTGCTACCGCTCCTGGACAGCCAAGATGGCTTCTTGCTATGACTGGAGAAATAAACACCGGACAACACTGACCCCTAGGGAACTGTGAGGAAACTGAGCAAGTGGAAATGGGAACTGGGAGAAGGCCACAGGTAAAAGCCTCAGTGAGTAGCTTATGTGCTAGGCTGGGTAGCATTGCTCAGAGTCATGGCTGGTCACTGCCTTGTCCTGATCAGGGATTAGTATTGTCTCAGTCAGATGAGTGAGCAGTGGAAGAGGCGGGCGGGTTAATCTGCAGAGAAAATCACAATGCTATAGAGAATGCTGCCGCAAAGCACGCTGGTGCTTCAGGGATCTGAGGGGTGGGGATCTTGAGAACAGAGTATGATGACATCATACGCCAGAGCGTGATGACGCCATACGCCAGAGCGTGATGACGCCATGACCCAGTGTCTTAGTTACTGTCCTATTGCTGTGACGAAACACCTAACAAAAGCGACTTAAGGAAAGGGGGGTTCAAGGGTGCATTCCACCATGTAGGGGAGTGGTGTGGGGGGAGTTTGGGGCAGCTGGGCACATGGCAGTCACCACCAGTCAGGAAGCAGTGGGTGATGAATTCACCTGCTCAGCTGGCTTTCTCCTTTTTCTTCAGCCCAAGATGCCAGTGTGTGAAATGGTGCTGCCCACAATTCAGGTGGGTTCTCCCACTTCAGCTGACCTAATCTGGATAATCCCTCAATGACACCCCCTGAGACTAATCTGATTCTCCGTAGTCCTGACCTATCCTAGGTCATCCTCCACAGGCATGGCGCTCAAGGGCTTCCCTTCCCCTGCAGGGTCCTAAGACCCCTTTCTCTGGTGTAGCCGGCATGCTCCCCTGGCAGGAGGCACCCAGCCGTACTCGCATAACCCTGTGGTTCCGTGAGAGAGCTTCAGAACTCTGTAGCTCCTCCTTTCTGTGAATCTGTGTAAACCAAGCGCCGACTGTGTTTACATAAAGTCACTTCTTTTTAATGTGCATAGGCCTTGGGAAAAGAAAAGCAGTTTGGTTCTTGTATCAGTTATGAGTACCTCTTCTTGGTGGGCGGCAGGTATGTGTGTTTATCTGCCCATACTTCTGTATGTATGGATTTGAGGGCCTGCATGTGTGTGTCTATGTTCACACCTACCTTTGTGTAAAGGAAACACCCTCTGTCAGTAATGTGGGTGGCTAGGAACAGAATTAATCAAATAAATATTGTCCTTTCCACTCAGGGAGCTCTCTCCTGCTGCATTGCTATTTTGGCTTTGTTTGGCTCCATCACCACCCACATCCCTACAAGTCACCAGAAGGGACATTTTTAACTCTGACGCACTGGCTGCATCTCATCTATTATGAGCATTTTGGATCTGGGTTTTGCTTGTTTGTTTTTTTTTTTAATTTCTGTAGTCTGACTGTTCTCCTGATTTATTCAGCAATCTCAGACTTTGGGATGTTCGCCAGGGAGGGGAGCAGGCCTGACCTTGGGCTTCCTGGGAGTGGTCCCACCCTGTGGCTAGTGCAGATGTCCGGTGGCCACTGACTCAGGCTCCACTGAAAATATGTGATTCAGAAGGAATGAGACCTGGGGATACAGCTGATGGACCCGCGAGAAGGACAGAGGGAGAAGTTTCAGACTTGCTGTCCTGATGACTGTGTACGTGACCATGCCAAAATGCTGACCCTCGGCTCCTTCTGCAGGGTGGGATGAAGACCACACACCGTGACACCCTGCATGATGCTGTGCAGCGGAGACGGTGTCTGGGTGTCTGGCACGTAGGGAACGATAGATGCGCCTGGTGAGGACACGAGACACTTGCTGGCTAGCCGTGTTCTTTTTCATCACCCCTTCTTCCTTAGGCTGCTTTACTCATCACCCATGGCTGTCTGCCAAGTGATAGCTCTGGGTGTGCACGTGTGTATGTGTGTGCGTGCATGTGTGTGTGTGAGCATGTGTTTGTGTATGAGTGTGTGCGTATGTGTGTGTGTATAGATGTACATATATTAGAGTGACTGGTGTTAGCTTCCTATTAGAGTTCTTTTTTTCTCCCCCTCTGAGTTTTTGTTCCATGGGCATAGTTGCATTATAAAAATAGTTGTGTGCAAATGTTTAGGCTCCATAATCTGGGATTACCTGCTAGTCGTTTGGAGTGCAATTAAACAGAAGCTTCCTGCCCGAAAGTCTGCCTGCATGGGGGCCAGAAGGAAGGTCTCTGAGTTCAGAGGAGGAAATGACAGACTCACCCTACATTCGCCCTGGCGGCTTACAGTATTTCAGCCTTCACTCGGGATCATGAAAACGGCCGGGCACACCTCACCTTGCACAGTGGACGAGCAAGTCCCATGGACTTACCCATCTGTCCCCAGAAGTGAGGTGGGCAAAGCTTGCCTTCTGGAACTGCCAAGGGCATTTGCCCAAAAACCAATGTTCTTTCCCCTGGTCCTCACAGCTACTTGGGTTCTGAAAAATGAGAAGAGAAATCCTCACCACAGGAAGTAGAAGCTAGCCTCGTTTGGACAGCTGTGGTCCCACCACCAAGCCTCTGCCTGCCTCCAGGCTGGGCGGGAGCTGGCTGGGGAATTGTTTGGGGTGTTTTATGTTTTGGTTGTTCACTTTTAACTTCTTTCTTTCTCTGCATACATCACTCTAGCCAGCAGCCGATATTTGACCGGTTCTCTGTTTACCTCTCGCCAGCTTTCAGGCAGCCTGCTTAGCAACCCTGAGACCCTTCCTCCTCCTTTACCGTGGGATCTCTTCTCTTTTTTGAGACTTGCTCTGTCTCCCATCCAGGTGGCTTAGACTTAGAAGCTTCAAAGACTCTAAGCAGGGTTTGGAAGGATGAACTGGAGTGTTCTGGGCATCTTAGTATTAAAGGAACAAATGAGGAGACCACACATGTGCCGGGCTGCCATTGTAGTAAGAGGTGTGGGCCACGTTCCCGGTGCCCGGCTAGCTTAACCCCCGAAATAATTACACAGAAACTGTATTCATTTAAAACACTGCCTGGCCCATTAGTTCTAACCTCTTCTTGGCTAACTCTTACATATTCGTTTAGCCCATTTCTAATAATCTGTATGTCACCACGAGGTCGTGGCTTACCGAGAAAGATTCCTAACCAGCGTCCATTTCAGGCAGGAGAAACATGGCCTCTGCCACACTGCCTTCTCTCTCCCAGCATCCTGTTCTGTCTACTCCGCCCACCTAAGGGCTGCCCTATCAAAGGCCAAGGCAGTCTCTTTATTTAACCAATGAAAGCAACACACAAACAGAAGGAACTCCTACACCATTTCCCCTTTTTCTGTTTAAACAAAAAAGAAAGGCTTTCATTTTAACACAGTAAAATTACATATAACAAAACAGTTATCAACCAAGAATTACAGTTACAATATTTATATCTATTTTATCTTTTATCATAACAAAGGAAAACTATAACTATCCATTCTTCAATTCCATCAAAGACTCCAGAAGGATAAAATATTACCTAAGTAAACAAGAAATAAGCAACTTCCAAATTCTAGAAATGACAGAGACATCTTGCTGCCTGTACAGTCACCCAAAGTTCTTCTGTACCGTTGGGGCATCCATCTTCAGCCTACAGGCCCATAGTATCCAGCAGACATTCCATGAAGCAGGAAATTTCAAAGACAGTTCAGTCACTTTCTTCTGTATCCTGCAGAATGTCTCGTAGATTCTTTCATGAATCAGGAACCCCAAAGGATCATCTCACCTTTAGGCAAGCTCAGCAGTCCTCTCTCTGCAGGTTCCTTGTATCCAGTTTATGCAACAGTCCAGGCAAGAACAGTTTCTTGCCCAAATGGCTAATCAACTCCATAATGAGCCTCTTCGATGCCCATCTTCCTCTTGAAGTAGATTGGTGGTGCCAGGAGCAGACGTGTCTCATTGCCATGAAAAGCCCTAAGTTTTTAAAACATTAAATGCCATATTCTGTTGTCTTTGAAAGATATGAAGAATGCCTATCTAATTGAAATATATCTCTATATATCTAGAAAATCTAACTAACATGACTACAAGCTTGATTATTATAGATGATTATCTATTAACTTATATTTAATTATACATTACATTTTTAAATGAACTACACAATCACAATACCTTAATCAAGAGCAGAAATACATATACATTTAACAAATTGACCTTAAACTTGTAGCAATAAATCAAGATTTATACCAATGCAAATTATTCCTATCTATATCATATCCCCCTTTAAATGTAAAAGAACACTTATAAACAATATTAGGGAATATGGGCATAGTTTTTTCTCTCCAAACTGCTTTGTGCTGTATGGGGGCGCTGTTATTCAGGTCTTTCATGGTATAGGTTTCTTGCTAGGTTCATCTCAGTCAGAGTTGGGTGAAGTAATTTTCTGAAGGTGTTCACAGTGACCTTTCAGGAGGGCATGGTCTATCATACCATATTGGTCTAGAAGGAATTCACAGGGTCTCATCCTCTGTGAAAACAAAAGAAGAACCTCTTTTCTAAAGCATCATATCCTTAGACCCAAATTCTGAACTCATAATACCTTTATAATATCCATGCTGGTTTAGCTTAGCAGCCCATATAATGAGACGGCTCTCTGTACTTAGCTCCTTCACAGTCAAAAAATTTAAAGAAGACACAATAATACATATAATCTGGACATCCTGTGAATTTTCCATTTTTACTTGGCTTATTTTTCTTTATTTTTTTTAATCTATAACTATCTGTACTCTCTTTAAAGACTTTACCCGTTTTTTTTTAAAGCATTAACTTTATTTCATGACTCTCTATACTCTTTTTCTTTTCTCTCCCAAGCCTACGTACACCCGTCCAACACTGTGACCCATTTAGAGGTCTTTTATGTCTGAATCTGTCCTATTGCATTGTCTTTAATTGTCTACTGTCTTGAAGAGCTAAGCAGCTTGGTTGCAGCTGCTCTGGACGTTGGCTTCACCTCTCTCCAATTTCAAAATGGTGGACGCACCATTTCTGTTAGCTCTGGGGCCGCCAGGCAGGAGCTGCGCTCAGCAGTCCAACCCGGAGAATGAGCGTGCAATGTATAAATGCTTTTTATCTGAGCTACTGTCAAATCTGCCAATCAGAGCACTGCGCAGCCTGGAAACATCTCTCTGTATGGCGGCAGAAATCCGCCGTGCGGCTCCCGCCTGTGCATGCCTAGTAGACCTGATCGTGCTGCCTGCCCAGGCAGGCGCCAAACCACAGGCATGGTCTCAGTTACTTTGTTCCCGACCCGAGTGGGCACACAAACATCCGGGCCCACAAATGGTCCATAGCCGGAGTGTCAGACGCACCCTTACCCTTGTTTGCAGCCAGGAATGGCCTCCCTCTGGCTAATACTAGTATGGATGAGTGCATATGACCAGGAACCATCTTTAGGGAGAAAGTAGGTCAGTCTTAGAAGAGAGCTCTGGGCAGCAACGGGCAATGAGGGAGGGAAGAGAATACCCATGGCAGAAATGGGGTTTTCAAGATGGCCAATGTTTCTAATCCCCATGCTTTTGGGAGTAGGGGGGATAGCAATTAATGAATAAAATAAACAGGTATAATATGGACATAATGTAGTGGCTTTTTTGTTTTTGGTTTTGTTTTTCAATGTAGAGATGTTTAAGTTTCTAAGAAATGGACCAGCTGGGCAGTGATGGCACAGGCCTTTAATCGAGGCTCTCGGGAGGCAGAATCAGGTGGATCTCTGTGAGTTCGAGGCCAGCCTGGTCTACAGAGTTAGTTCCAGGACAGTCAGGGCTACACAAAGAAACCCTGTCTTAAAAAAAGAAAAAAGAAATGGACCATGTGAACTGATAGGCCATCCTTATACCCTACCCTCTACCCAGAGCGCCCATTTGCCATCAGAATGGAACTCTTCCAGGTTATGGGGTTCCGTTTTGTTTTGTTATTGAGACAGGTCTCATTATAACCCCCTAATTGGCCCTAAACTCACTGTGTAAACCAGCCTGGCCTTGAGGTCACAGAGATCCCCATGCCTCTGCTGGAATTAAATGAAGGTGCTAGGATTAAAAGTGTCTGCTCCCAGCACCCAGCAGGTTCTGTGGTTCTGTGTCACCTACAGCAGTCCAGCACAGTTCAGTGGGGGTGTCTACACAGTGCTTCTGCACACCTCAGGCCCTTTCCCAGATCTCTGAGACTGTGGAGGGAAGAAGAGGCTACACCTGCACAGGCACTGGGGGCTGGGGATGCAGGCAGTGTTGCTTGGAAACAGATAGTAAGACGACACCCCCACGCCTTTACTTTTTTTTTTTTTTTTTTTTTTTTTTGGTCAGATATTTTCAGTGGCCATCATCATACATCAGGTTTAAAATGTGCCGATAGAGATCTGTCATAGGAGAAGGGACATAGGGAGCCATGTCCCTTTTACCTTCTGTGTCATTTCTGTGACTTCAAGAGTGTGTGAGAGAGCCAGAGACAGAAGTATCTGTGTGACCCTTTGAATCGAGTCTAACGTTGTACTGTAGGCTTCTAACGCTACCCTGTTCCAAGCCATGGAGTTTTTAGTGACTGGGAGTTGGGGCGGAGCCATCTGCTTAAAGGCCATCGTCCCAGTTTGCACCCCAAGTGTATGCACCTTTCTGCACCCGCCTTCCTTTCTGCTCTCTCTGGTCTTTCTCTGCCTCTGTTGTTTTCACTTTTGGTAATATTTCTTCCTCCCTCATCCTCCTTGTCCCTCACAGTTAGCAAAACGTTGTGGATTAAAAGAAAGCATGGGTTCAAGTTGCTGTGGCTCTTGTGTCCCTGAAGCATTTTACCACCGAGGTCACGAGCTGCATCTCCGCTCCTCCCCCCAGTGGAATAATGGGAACAGTATAAGGTTAGCTTGCTTGTATTTCAATCACCTCCGTCTGGACTGAAATACACTCTGAAGCGGGGTGAACTTGGGCAAGTGGCTTCACTCTGGGGCCAGTCTAATCTAGGTGAAGTTTTGGATGAAAAGACACGTGGCTGAGGATTAAGGATTAGGAGAGCTATAACCCCACGGACAGACAGACAGAATGCCAGTGGCATGGCAGGGCTCCAACGAAAGTTGAGGTCCCAGCACCAGAGACAGAAAACATAGTAGGGGTCTCTAAAGAAAATCAGAACCCACACAACAGGAGGGAGCCCCTTCTTATGCTTTTTGAAGGTGGAGGGGTTCACAGCGGAGGAAGCCTGTAGCCAGGCTCTCTGATTCCCAGGCAGGAGGCAGGGAAGGAGGGGTGACAGGATGGGAACCCCTTTCATGTAATCTCCATTTCCAGGTGAGATGTCTGCTAGCTTGGGACTCACGGTGTCCGGACAATTTCCAGACCAATCTGAGCCACTTAGGGAGACCCTGTTTCAGTGAAATGATGGTGATAATTGATGATGGTGGTGGTGATATTTCAGTCATAGAAATGTGATCCGTCGGTGTCAAAATCGTCTCGCAATACTATCAGACAGAGGCCACTTTCAGTTTTAAAAGTTGAGATCAGACAAGGAATTGTGTAACTTACCCAAAGCTTAGGCTGTTTTCCCCACCCCCACCTTCCCTACAAAAACCAGGCAAAAATCACTGAAGCTTCATTTCTAAAAATAAATGTGACTTCTATTGGGTGTCTTGTTCTATCTCCCCTTTTATTGCTTTTTAAGTTACTAGAGCTCTTTTTTTTTAAAGCAAGAAATAATATGAGTATTAAAAGTACCTAAAAATCGAGAGACTATACCAACAACAAAAATATCAGAAATTGAAAGCATAAAAACATACATAAATTCATTTGCCCAGCTATAAACTCATGTTGGATATAAATTATATTTGTAACGGCCTCCAATCACACATACTGCATATGACTTGAGAAAACATCCTTCATCACTTTGCAGTGTACACTAAGAGATACACAATATACAATTCAGGTTAAGGCTAACTGTGTAATGAATTCCGAAGCTAGCAGAGAGCCAGGCAATGGGGACCCAGCGAGTAATGCTTTGGGGTTGTCATGTAAGCTGTCTGAGCATTTGCCAGGCATAGAGGAATGGAGCAACTCCAAGGCACCAAGAAGACCCAGGGAAGCTGGGTGGCCTGGCTGTTTGTATGGTGTTGAATTCAGCCTGTGAGCCCCACCTTTAATCTCAGCGCTTGGGAGGCTGAGGCAAGCGGAGCGCTGTTGAAGCCCAGCCTGGTCTATAGAGAATTCCAGGATTGTTACACAGAGAAATCCTGTCTCAAAAACAAACAAACAAACAAACGAAAAAAGGGAAAAGTAAATATTTTAATATTCTAAATTAGCATTATTACAAAACAGTAGTGGCCTCCCCCTCCCATCCCCAATCCTCCTTGCTACTCCTGATCTCTCTCTAACTCCTCTCCCTAGTGCCTTTCCTAAGTGTCCTTTTGCCCACCCTTGCTTGACCTTCCTCATCACTTATTTTTACCTTCTCTGGTATCTTTTCTAACAAATAGACTTTATCTAATACACACACACACACACACACACACACACACACACACACACACACAACGGGCTAAGAACTGTGTATCAGAAAAAAACATGCAGTTTTTGTCTTTCTGACATCTTGCTCAATTTCCAAACCCACCCATTTTTCTACAAATGTCATAAATGCCATTTTTCTTTACAGCCGAATAAAATTCCACTTGTATATATGCACCATTTTCGATGTCCCTTCAGCTGTTAACGGGCACCTAGGCTGGTTCCATTTCCTTGCTCTTGTGAATAGAGCGGCAATGAACAGGAATGTGTGCCCAGGAGTGTAATAGCCAAGCCAGTAAACAAAAACACAAACCTCCAAATGCTACGATTTTCTTCCTAAACAAGCCAAATATAGTGTCTTGCCAGAGACTTGCCAGAAAAATCTCCCCTGAAGAAACCACCCTAAGCATATTGCAGGTTTGGACGGCCTGCCTTATACAGTGACATTCCGCAGGACCAGCAATGGGGAAGTCTCCTTAAAAGAGTTCCCTGAGTGGAAGATATTGAGCCTGCTCCCCTTGAGGAAGGAATGAAGGAATGTCTTTGGCCCTGCTAATTAGCCAGCGGAGGGATCAGTGAGGAAAGCCAAGTTCTTGCCTGGAGAACGTTTCTTTAAACGGTTCGATGGTGCCACTAAGCGGCAAAGTGGTAGAATACAGCCTTGAAGTCTGTACTTTGAGAAATTGAATATGAGAGCTTAGCTTATGTAGTTCTGAGAACAATTTGAAAGAGTCAGTTCTCTCCTTCCACCAATGCTGAGTCTCGAACTCACGTTTTAAGTGTGGTAGCAAGCACTTTTACCTGCTGAGCCATTTTGCAGATCCAAGAACAATGTCTTCCAGTTGGTCGCAACCGTGGTTTCCCTGGAGGAATTTGAGAGCGTCTCAGAAGCTTTTTTTCTACATGCTGGGACTCTCACACTGTGGTGAGAAAAGGCCCAATACTAACTCTCCACAGCCTGAGTCAAAGGTCTCAGAGAAGACCGTATGCTCTCTGAATGTATACACCCTCCCTCCACTTTTTCCAGAAACGCTTCCATGTTTTAAGCGTCCATACTCCAAGAAGCATAATTGTTTTAATAATTGTTTTTCCTACGGCAGCTACTACTAATTCAAACTGATATCAGTCTAGCTGGAGAAAAAGTACTGCTAGCGTTTTGACACGTTCCCATGGATGAGAGAAAAGGACAGTGTCACTGAAGCCAGTCCTGGTGGGCGTCCCCAGGACTCAGGGAGGAAACCAGTAAGGACCAAGCTATTCAATGGGTCCGTTCACCACACCCAACGGGGCTCAGGGGCTTAGCCTGGCTAAGCCAGCAGAGAAGAGACTCCGTGCCCGGTACCAGGGCTTTCAGAGAAGGCGAGAACGAAAACCCGAGCTGTAGGACTGGTCTCATCCACAGGAAAGGGTTGGAGAATGGTGTCACAAAAGCCTTGAGGCTCTAAAGGAGCTATGGGATTACGGGAGGGGAGCTATGGGATTACAGGAAGCTCTGGGGGAAGGTGGGAGAAGAGGGCAGGAAAGGGCACCAAAGCCTGGTTTGGCCTAAGGAAACTGCAGGATTGCAGCTCCAAGGGTAGGGGGATGGGGTCAGATGAAAAATTCACAAATAACTTGCCGCCATCTATAATTAATATATGAGTCAATTAACTTCTAAGTTATCACTCCAGTGCATATTTATTACTGGCTCAGAGGCTTTAGCTAAATCCCCTTGTGGTGTGGAAAGTCCTGGCTTCAGTTTGAATCCCACACCTGCCCCTTTCCGTGCAGCCTTGTAAGCCGTCCTTCTTTCTAACGCAGCACAGGGCGCATGCGTCTCTCGAGGCCACAGCCAGTATTGCAGGCTGTCCCTGCAGAGCAGTGGGTATGAGTAAGAGATGCCTTAGCCTTTTAGAAGCACCTGCCCCTGCTTAAGCTGCAGTTCCCCTGGACCAAACCAGTTCTGCTCCAAGAGTAGGATTCCTCTGCCAAACAACAAAGTTGCGGTTCCCTGTCAGATGTCTGCGTACACATGACAAGGCCACCCCGAAGCACTGATCACTTCGTGGGCGCTCATTGGATGTTCCTTCCTCTCTTCCTTAGAGCACTGATCCCTTGCCAATAAGTATAGGGTTAGTTACAAAACGGCTGTCGGGTTTATCCTTGGAATTACTCTATCTCTCTCTAATGCACTATCTGTTGTTAAATACTAACTCAAAATACATGAACCTTTGGTTTTGTTTTTCATTTCCTTGCGGGTTTATACCCCAGGCTAACCTCAAACTCGTAATCCTCCTGCTTCTGCCTCCCAAGTGTTGGGATTACACCGTGCCCAGTTTCAAGAGCCTCTGGAAACTTGGGAAGGGAACCGTAGATTTGGGGGGGGGGGCGCTTCTCTTGGGCTATTTCTTTTCCTTGCTGCAGGTGCCTGGCTCTTTTTGCGCGTCTGTATTCTTGGTTGTCCACGCCCTGCTATGGTCATGAGCTTTCTGCTTCAGTACACATCTAGCTCCCTGGACCAATCTCACGTCTCCACTGCCACTGGGCAGCCTCCCCTGCCTTTAAACTTCAGATCCATGCAGGGTATTTGTTAACAGAAAACTCTTTCCCCAGGCTGCTTCCTGCCAGCAAGGAGTGGCCGCTGTCATGTTTGTGCTTCTGAACCCCATCTGTATAGAAAGTGATCAGAGGAGGAAATTACTATGTATTGAGTCTGTGCATATATTAATCCATTTACACTTCCCTTGATCTACTCACTATCACACTACATCTTATAGGTAAAGAGACTGGGGACCTATGCATTGCTTGACTGAGCAAACCTTTGTTGAAGCAGGATTACCAGGCACTGGTGACTCAAGAGCAGATAGCAGCCACAGCCCTGCTCACTTGGAGTCTATACGATCTTGGATGGGATGATCCAGGAGGCAGAAACGAAGTCAATGATAGACTAGCCCACTTGTGGAAAAGGGTGCTGTACTGTTAAAGGGGGACGAGGGTGTTGTGTCTTGTTCTGGAGTTAGAGAAGATGTCCCCACAGACATTTCTCTTAAGACAAGATGCTCTTAGAATTCAGGTGGGTGGATAACAAGGGGGCAAAAGTGAGATTGCAACATGTCTGAACCTGGCGCCAACATACTTCATGTCTTTCTCAGTAAATAAATACTTGCAGTGATATTGTTTCAGCCTGGGCTCCACCACATTTCTTCCTCCCTGGGAGACTGGAGTCTTTGAGAACATCAGCCCCATCTCCTAGTACATGGTTCAATTAGTAAGCACAAGGAGATGATCATTAGGAGTTCTGCATATGGATTTGTTTGCTGGATGTCATGCAGTGTGAAATTGCTCATGTGTAATAAGGAATGTGAAAGTACCTAGATAACTCTGTGTATTATTTCTTTAACCCACACAGTCTGTATGGTTTTCAAACAGTGTTCTGAACACCAGGCCACTCCCACACTGACTCCTTTGACTCCAGTGTTTGCTATTTTATTGTCTGGGATGACCCAGGTCAGCATTCAGGAGATGTAGCAGCTGGTTCCATCCTGCAGCAAGTGGAACTCGGAACTTTCCCACCTAATTAAAATGACTTAGTCTTGTCTTCCCCAAATGCTGACAAGCTCAAGGCTCTCTTTCGGTCCTGCAGTCCACACTCTTCTTAAAGATGAAGAAAGAACTCCCTTGTACCAGCATTGTGAGAAAGATTGGGGATACAAATCAAGGTGAAAGCCTGTGTGGAGATGGAATGAGTGCTCTTTCTTCCTGACATTTAATGATTCCCATTATAGCGGGACCACCTCTCCTACAGGTCCACATCCTTTAGTCCTTCCCAAATAGTTCCAGCAACTGCGACAAAGTATTCAAGCGTATTACCCTAGGGGAGCCGTTATTGAAACTACCACACACCCAAAGTCAGTACATCCTACACGACAATCAAGGTGTGCATAGGTAAAAGGCATGGCCACCTCCAAAGGTGGGTATGAGGTCTTTCAGCCAATGGATGTCACCGTGTCTGAACTGGAAAGATGAATGGCTGGCATCCAGTTAAAGAGGGCAGAAATGGAATGAGATAGAAGTAGGCCAGCCTGTGCCGAGTCTCAAGGAGGAGAAAGGATGGTCCATTTGGGATCCACAAGTTCCCAGAAGAGCCAGGCAAGTAATGTGCCTAGGTAGATTGCAGGCCAGACTCTGGAATTCCTTCATTTCTCCTTTCCTGCTTTTCTCGACTTGTACATGATTACATTCTTCGTTTTTTCCATCTTTGATTGAAACTTAGTCAAATGGAAGATGTTTTCTATTCTAAAACTGGCAACCCAAACCCGCTGTCATACCAGTTGGCAAGTTGTTCTTGGCTCTCCCTGGAAGGTGGGGATGGACACTGGAGGGCGTTCTCTGTCCAGAGAGGAAGGCTGTGCTTCAATTCCAAGTGCTCAGGGGCTCCACGTCTTGCTTTTTTTTTTTTTCTTCTTCAGAAAAAGCAAGTCACTTGGATTTTTGACAAGAGAGTACAATATTTTAAACAGTGCCTTAATTCAAGAGAGAAAGGGAAGGAAAGAAAACGAGGAGGGATAGAAGGAAAGAGACGGGCGGGAGAGAGAGAGAGAGAGGGAGAGAGAGCACTCAGGCCTACCAGACCAAATGGAACATGGCTAGGGCTTGCCACCTTCTGTTTAAAGGTTCCAGGTAAATGCCGCAGTGTATTTCTGTCGTTCTGTTTATTGTCCCCTAACTTTCCTTCTTTCCTTGCTTTCCAGAAAGAGATGACAACCAGGATGTGTCACTAACATCCCACCTCATCTACTGGAAGAAAGGAACAGTTTCTCCCAGGAGTCCCCGTGGGACAGGAAGTGGCCCTCTCTGGCTGAAATGGTCCTTGCTTCCAGGAGCAGGAAAGCAGGAGCCCCACAAGGACTTCCGAAAGATGTCTCCTACCCACTTCATGTGCTCTTAACCCTCTAAGTGCTGCTAGCCAGGGCCTGTGGGCCAGGCAGACCACAGCCTGAAGGACCAGCCTTGACCCCTTAGGCTGAGGACAGTGCAGGAGTGGCCTCTGCACTTCCAACCACGTCATGCATGCCTGTGGCCTCCCCCCTAGGCTTCACTGGAATTCAGGTTGTGAGACTGAGAGGTTTTTCGTTGCTCTTTTCGCTTATGTCTTATTAGACTTCTTGACTAACTTCTCTGTCTTTTATGTTTCTAAGAACCAATCAAATTTGGGGAATAACATATATAATATCGTTTTCCTGTCCCACCTCTCCTTGAGTCCCTGCAGGCCCAGATTCTGGGCCTGTGGCTTAACCTTGTACAGAGCTTGAAGCTGGGAGGGGCCTGCAGTTCTGTTGGCAGCATCCATGGCATTTCCCTCACTGGCGGTTTCACCAGGGCCTATCTGATGGATGGCATGGTCTGTGCCCCAGACAGGTCATTCACATGCTAACCACTGGGAAGAGTCTGGAAATAAACTGGTGTGTTACCAGCTTGCCCTGGTCAGGATGGATTCTTGGTAGCCACAGTCCATCAAAGATATACTTTCCCATTTCCCACAAGAGAGAACTAAAGTCACAAATGACCATTGGGGTCCTTGAGCCAGATTTGTGCAGTGTTTGTTCTTTATTGAGGGGTAGTGAGTCCTGGCTGACCAGACATTTTATAATGTTAGGATTTCAGTGAGAAGTCAAGACTGTTGCTATTTGGTACGTATAGATCAATACACTTGACCTGTTGCTTTCCCAGCGTGACCCCAGAGCTTCTGAACTCAGCTGACGTTTTCCTCCTCCCTAGTCTCCCTCCTCCGGTTTTCCCTCCCCGTCCTCCCCACTCCCTCTCCATCTCTTCCTCAATCTCTCTTCTCTCTCATCTCCACTCTGTTCTCTACGCTCTCTCTTGCTCGTTCGCTGTGTGTGTGTATGTGTGTTTTTCTCTTGCCCACTGCCCTTCCATCTCTTGTGTTCTAGGAAGACACAGAATAGATTTGTGTGCAGTAGGTGTGCTCCGGTCGCTAAGGTGTTCCTCAAAGCCAAGGCGTTCGTTCCGGCCGTCAGAATAACCGGTCCGTGCGAGCTCCTGCTTTGGGAAGCTTGAGGAAATGAAATGTTGCCTTCTCTGATTCATTCACAAAGCTGTGGTTCTGACAGCTTGATTAAGAAGTACTCATACTTCCCATGATGTTTGATTTTTAATAAAGTATCTGTTGGTGGAGGGAAGTAGATATGAATGTATTCTTGCAGTTAATGTAATAACAGAAGATGACTAAGCTAGTCTGATGTTACTTAGTATCTATAATATGTTAAAGCCATTTGTGACTGCCACAAAATCCTAGAAAGCATGACATCTTTGCCTAATAATGAATAGGATAACTATATGGAGTACGTAATGGGACCATGTTTAGGACAACCCTTACTTCCTGTCTCATGGATACTGTCTTACAAAACCCAACACTGCTACGTCTTTTTGTTATTGACTTGCTCTGAATCTACAGGAACTTTTTATTTTCTTCTGAAGTAACTTTTAGAGACCAAGATAGGCCTAGGAGCATATCTGGCTAAGGGTCCAGAGAAAAAAAGCCCTGAATTCCTGACCTGTGCAGAAATTACACAGTTACAGAATAACACAGTTCATGGCTATGTGGGATGGTGACAATGAGAAATGACAGCCATGGCCTTGAGGTCTCTGCTGCTTTGTACCTTGAACAACTACAGGGCTCATGCAGCGAGAAGTTGGATAGGTGCCTGCATTTCAGTAGTGCTTAGCCAATGAGGAAGCCTGATGCTAAAAACATTTGACATTTATTCCTAATTATTTTGTGTCAGTTGTTTATGTGAAATTTCTATCCACCTTAAAAAAAATCCAATTTTTTTTTAACTTCTTAGAATAGCTTTCTCTGGCTTGTATTGTTAATTGCACTAGCCCGCTCTTGAAGGAAAGTCTAGCCAATTGCTCTGCTTTTTAAAAGGATGAGGTGTTCATTTTCTACAGAACTTTGTTTGGCAAATTCTAAAGAAGACTCTTTTGGGGCTATTTCGAAGCCTTTGGCCTAACCTTATCCTCCATACGTCTGTGTTGTGAACGGACGATCCCTGCAACCCCTGGGGCAGCGTCAGGCCTGTTTCTGTCTCCTAACCTTCTTCTTCCTGGTTTTCTACATTTGTTTTAACTTCAGGGAAGTTCACAGTTGAAAGATTGCGAGCACCCTATCCTTTAGCTGTAGCAAGTGTTAGCTTATCACATCGTTTCTTTCTCACCATAAATGCGCTCATTTCTGAACCATCAGGAAACCAAGTTACGGTCATCATAAAGCTTTGAGATACTCCATCCCCTCCTGTAGTAATGAGAACATTGTCCTCTCCATCTTCAGTGGCATCAGCTCCAGGAGCCGGAAATGGATATTCAAATTCTGCCTCAGAAGATTCTTTGTCGTTGATTTTCCTTTAAAAAAAAATCTAGGATGTAATCAAAAACTACACATTGTATTTAAGGGTCACTGTCTTTATTTCCATTGATAGATGGTCATTTCCTGTGTGTGTGTGTGTGTGTGTGTGTGTGTGTTCTGTCTTTAGTAATGTGACTGGCATTCCTAAAGAACCTAAGCTGGTTTGTTTGTGGGATGTGCCCATATTCTAGAGGATCGTATTCTGCTCATTTCCTCGTTGTGAGATTAGGGTAACATGTGGAGGGTGACAATGTTGACAGTGATGAGACACCCTCCTTGCATCGTTTTAGAAAATGTGAATGTCCAATCACTGGGCTCAGGGGTTATCTGCCTGAACCAATCAAGTTGCATAATTCATCGTTAAGCTCTGGGATTCAATGCACCATTTGTAAAATATGAAGCTCAATGTGTATACTTCACTCCTTAGTGTTATCAGAGGTCCCCAGTCCCCAATATTAAATCCCTTGCTGTGGAAGATGAAGATGTGTAAAAGGAGTCAGACCTTTCCACTTAAGATGAAAAGGAGCAGGAATTTTTCATTTGCAAACAATATATAAGAATGTTGATTTATGGATGTGGGATGATCCTCCAGCCAGAGGCAAAGTGCATGCATGTATGTGCGTGCGTGCATGCGTACGTGTGTGTGTGTGTGTGTGTGTGTGTGTGTGTGTTTGCTTTAACGATTTCCCATTCAGACCCATAGTTTACTTGTTGAGCTCAGCTCATGTATTATGAGACAGTGTCCCTTTACATAGTCCTGACTGTCCTGGAACTCACTATGTAGACCAGGCTGACCTTGAACTCACAGAGATCATCCTGCCTCTGCCTCCTGAGTGCTGGGATTAAAGGCGTGCATCACCAAATCCAACTTCTCATATATTCTTGTTGAGGCTGAAGTGACTACTAATTATCTGGGAGAGGCAAACATCTTAACTTTCATGGTAGCTTGTACCTCTCCAAAAGAGGTGATTAGGAATCAGCTATTTTTTTTAGATTTTGATAATTTTAAATAAACAACATATCCACAAGTCTGGACATACTC
This sequence comes from Ondatra zibethicus, assembly GCA_004026605.1. Classification (NCBI taxonomy): domain Eukaryota; kingdom Metazoa; phylum Chordata; class Mammalia; order Rodentia; family Cricetidae; genus Ondatra; species Ondatra zibethicus. The sequence continues at coordinate 8,307 of PVIU01005616.1, read as the reverse complement.
TGAGGTCACAAGCCATGCATTTTTATCCTAATAGATACTGATATCAACCATCTAGTGAGATATCTCCAATCTGTCCTCTGGGGTAACGGTTTAAACTGGGGACACACTGAAGAAACAGAACCTTAGTTCTTCCATTTCTGTCCCCCAGATGACCTCCAGTCCCCTCATCCAGGCCTCCTTTGCCTCTGACTTCCTTTTGTGTTCAGCCAAATCATGGCAGCAGGACCGACGCTCTTCCTTCAAACAGTAATAGAAAAAATAGACTAAATTGCTGATCTAGATTCTTTTTCTGCTTCTTAGGCTGTTGATCTTCTCTTCCTTGAATGTTTTCTTATTTCTTTCCTCAGAGTTAGGATGAATGGAAGGAACTTCAGAGATCCCTAATTTATCCTTTCTATTCCCCAACCATGCCGCAACATTCCTGGTAGACCCTGTTCTCATTTTACAGGTATCCAGGCATAGAAGGTCTACAGAACCCTCTGTACGACCCACATGACTTCACAGCCATGGAAACCTTCCATCCAACCCAAGCCAGGTAGTCCCTTTGAGCTCCAGCCTGTCTCATGCCTTTTATTCAGGAAGGTCCAGGGACTGTACAGCAGCATCAGCAAATGCTAAATGATGAGAGTTTCGTTTGCACGTTCATGAAATGTCCGAAGACTAGTGGTCCTTCAGCCTGCCTTCTCAATTGTCGCAGTTGTGGCTCCTCTCAGGAGCTTTGCCATTCTCCCATTAAGAACTAAGATAGAAGCCCCCCCCCCCAGCTCTCCCTATGTCTGTGTTATAAACACCGCACACTGTGAATCTGATAAGCAGTTATCTCATGCCTTCTCCAGACCCTGCTGTGTTTTCCCTAGACTTGGCTATAAGAGAAATCTTTGGGTTTTCTTACCTATTTCAGTTGACCATATGAAGCTCTAACTAGGTTATGTTGAGGAATTCCAAGTTCCCTTTCTCCCTGCCTTTAATATCCTTCATCATAACACACTGGATTTGGTTGAAATTTTCCTTAGCTGGAAAACATTAAGGGATTTGATTTATGCCGGTCCACCATTTAGTCAGTCCATTGTCATGGGTGAAAGCACATCGTTTCCAATAATCCCTCAGCATGAGGAAAAGAATACAGCATGTCTTCAAGAAATGGCAAAGACATCATTTGGGTAATATTGTCATTCTGGCTTTGATTATTTTGGCTTTTGAAGAAACTAGTAATTCCTGTCTAGAACTAGCCAAACAAAGTATATTTTGGAAGTAATGATTTCTTCCTGGTTTTAAAAATGTTTAGCAGAAAAATTTTGTAACAAGCTATTTTCCTCTGGGCAATTATTAAATATGGGTAAAAAATTTTCAATAATATGTAAAAATTTGTGTAACATAGAAGATGAATCTTTTTTAATGAAGTGAGCTATTTTACTAGCTTCTAGTATTCTGCCTTCAAAGCTTTCTTGCCTCTTTTTTAAGTACATCTGAAAAATGTTAACTATATTTCCATTCCATTTATGATTCATCTAAGGGTTTGACTGTAAGAAAGCAGGCTAACATAATTAAATCAATTAGAAGAGCTAAAGAATATTTATGAAATAAACTTCTGTGTGAGCTTAAGGATTCAAATGTCGTGAATAAAAGCTACATAGCCACCTTCTAGTCTGTCTTCTTTCCGTGCCAAATTTATGTAACAGATAGTTTGTCAGTCTGCAGTGTTCCGGGAAAGGGTCAATAAAAGGAAAATTGTTAATTTTACAAAAGCTAGTTCAAAATTTGTTTGAAAGCACACATGGACACATTTGAACTCTAGCTAAATCCCTTTATCTTATTACAGTTTTCCAATAAGACGTTAAGTATATAGTTTAGCTTTCCAGCATATTAGTGCCCTTCTATAAGTTTTCTGACCATAGAATTTAATATTAATTTGATGGTGATCTAATATATAAAGATGTCATGCTTCACCTCCAGGACTTGGGCCTGACTGGGGTGCTGAAGAAAGGAAGAATAGATACACTCACAGATAGAAAGGCTGCAAGTGGGTAGATAGACTGGGTAGACTGGGCTCTCTGGTGGAGAAACCACAGCACACGGTTCCAGAGAGTTAGAGTCTAGGATAGTGGAGTGAAGGCATAGCAAAAGGTGACTCCCAGCAGCTGGGAGCTCACACATTTTTAGATTATATCTCTCCCTTTCTTCCCTCCAAGCTGCCCACATATGTATCCCCTCTCACTCTCCTTCAAATCCATTACCTCTTTTTTGACTAATTCTTATTGCATGCATATGTGTATATGAATAAACACATGTGTTCATTCATATGTGTTTGTTCCTGTATAACACATATATGTTATACAGGAATAAACATATATGTGTATACTTTGACTAATTGTTATTGCATGCATATATGTATATGAACAAACATATATAAACACACATATAATATATATATATATATTCCTAAATATAACTTGTTCAGTCCATATAGTGTTATTTGTATTTTCGGGGCTGACTATTTAGCACTGGGCAGCCAATTGATGAGCTCTTCCCTGGGGAAGGCTATAAGTTTTCTGACCATAGAATTTAATATTGTTCTTAAGGCTATAGTTCTTTGTGGAGGGCTGAGTGAGCCCTGTGGGCTTGTCCTCATCCACTTCAGCATGTCCATTACTGCCATCCTTGTTTGGCTCTCGTTTGGGCATTCATGTTGGTGATACTTCATGGGCATAGTTTCTGGCATCACCAGGAGGCACAATCTCACAGTAACAACCTGATCCTCCTGCTCTGAACAGTCTTCTTGCCCCCTCTTCCACAGCGTTTCCTGAACTTGAGAGTCTGAACTGGGGCTCGCAGCTGCATATTGATTGGCTGTGGTTTTCTGTAGTGGTCTCCCTCTGTTACAAAGAAAGTTCATTTGGTGAGGGCTGAAGACTGCACTTATCTGTGGGCTTAAGGACAAATGTTTATAGATTGTTGCTACATATTGTACTGATTTATTAAGTTAGTGGTTTTAGATTCTCTTCCAATAACCATGACTTCACTAGCATTAGCCTACTTAGCGAGGTTTTCAGTACCAGGCATGATTTCCCTCTTGTTGAGCGAGTCTTAAGTCCAACTGGAGAGCTGGTCACCGCCAAAATAAAGTATGCAAACCACTACTGCATGCTTAGGGTGATCATGCCATGCTGGCCATTGATGTGGTTCACAGTTCTCATAGCTGCATTGAACTATTAATTACCTTCTTCCTTTAGAAGCTTGCATGGTACCTTTTGGAACCATGAAGGCTAGTCCTCATGAAGGGGGTCATTCAGGTCAATTTTGGCTCAGGGGTCTCTGGGCCCTCTTTCTGAAATACTTGGTGTCTTCAGCAATAGGGACTTAGGATGTGGGATTCCCCTCTGTATGCTGTGAATACCACTGGTTAATAAAGAAGCTGCTTTGGGCCTATTGCAGGGCAAAGTAAGACAAGCAGATAGAGGAGGAGAGGATAGGCAAAGTCAATGGGACACCATGTAGCTGCCGCAGGAGACAGATGCTGGACGCTGAACAGAACCTTACTGGTAGGCCACAACCACGTGCAATACACAGATTAATAGAAATGGGTTAATTTATGATATAAGAGCTAGCTAGGAATGTGCATAAGCTAATAGGCTAAGCATTGCTGTAATTAATACAGTTTCTGTGCAGTTATTTTGGGTCCGGGAGGCCAGGAACAAACAAGCAGCCTCAGTCAGAAGACTTACCTTCCGCCTCTAGGGAGGCAACCATGGCCAACAGCAATAGGCTGTATGTTTTGAGAGTCTCTTGGACAGCCCTGTGTAGCATGAATTCTAAGTGTTCTGAATAATAAAAACTCTGAGTCAGTTATCAGGGGTGAGAGCGGGAGGAGCAGAGCAGCCGGACACTAGGGAGTTCTTACCTCTACCAATGCTCAGACCAAAAGGGTGATTCTGTCTCTACAAATCCTCAGACTGAATGTCTCTTTAACCAAACCTCAGATTGCATGTTCAGACTGAATCCTCAGACTGCATCTGAGCTGTCTCCTCCTGCCTTATATTCCTCTCTCCACCAAGCCATATCCCTTCCTGTTTCCACCTCTAGTGCTGGGATTAAAGGTGTGAGTCACCACCCCCTCCCTTACTCTGTTTCTCTTTTAGACTGGGTCATTCTCACATAACCCAGGGTGGCCTTGAACTCACAGAGATCTGTCTGCCTCTGTCTTCTGAGCGCTGGGACTAAAGGTCTGTGCCTCCACTGTCTGACCTCTATGGCTAACTAGCAGCTTAGCTCTGTACTCTGATCTTCAGGCAAACTTTATTAGATCACAAACAAAATAACACTATAGCCCTGACTAACAATTTAAAAGAGGGCTTTTCATGCCTAATGTCAGGTTTTTGTTAGGTAATCAACTTAAATGAGAAAAGTCATTTAAATTATATATGTACATTTATATACAGAATCGTGTGTAATATGTATGAATGTGTGTATACATATAATGTGTGTATATATATATGGTAAATAGTTAATGGTGTGGTTCATTATGGCTTTTTCAGACTTCATTGTTATTTTTCCCACCTCCCTCCTTCTGTATTTACTTCCCTTCCCCTCCCTAAAGAGCCTCCCTTTCAGATCAGTGCTATCCCCATGTTTACTAATCCCCAACCCCCTAATCCAAGCAGTGGTCTCATTTTACTTTCCTGGTCTCTGTACTTATTGCAGGCTATGGACTCACATCTATCGATCTGAAGCTAGGGGCTTCCAGTGAGAAAGAAGATACAACATTTGTCTTTCTGGGTCTGGGTTACCTTATTCAATATGGTCTTTTCTAGTTCCATTCATTTACTTGCAAAGTTTATTATTTCATTTTTCTTTGCAGCTGAATAGTATTTCATAATGTATATATGCCACGTTTTCGTTATTCATCTTGTACCCTGGATCGATCTTGTGTAGCCAGATTGTTTTCCTTTTCTTAGCTATTGTGAATAGAGCAGCAATGGACGTGGCTGAGCAATTATCTATGGAGTAGGATGTCAAGTCCTTTGGGAAGATGCCAAGGAGTGGTGCAGCTTGGTTATATGGTAGGATATTTTAGATTTTTGAGGATTTATGCTGGTCTTCACAGTGGTTGCCCCAGTTTACAATGCCACCAGCAGTGACTAGGAACCCCCTTCCCTGCGTCCCCTCCAGCATTTGCTGTCAGTTCTTTCTTTGATTTTTGCCAAATGACTTCGGTAAAATGAAATCTCAAAGTTGTTTTCATTTAATTTCCCTAATTTCTAGGGATTATAAACACCGAGATATTTCTTAGCTATTTTTTTTCTTCTTTCGAGAACTCTCTACTCAGGTCCATATTTCAAATGAGTAATTTTCTTTCTTCAACTTTTTGTCTTTTTGAATTCTTTGTATATTCTGGATATTAATGCCCCGACAGTGCATAACTGGCCTTCTGTATTCTTCTTCACTATGTTGGTTGTTTCTTCAGTTACTCAGATGCCTTTTAGTTTTATAAGGTCCCAGCTGTCATTCTGTGGTCTTGATTCTTGGGCAAATGGGATCCTATTCAGAAAGCCCTTCCCTGCAGTATCACATAAGGTACTACCTGTGTTTTCTTCTAGAAGTTTCAGGGTTTCTGGCTTCATGCTTAGGTATTTGATCCAATTGGAATTAGTTTCTGTGCACAACAATAAATATGGGTCTAATTTAATTCTGCTGCATGTGTGCTGTGCGTGAGGCTCTGCCTGGATCTCTCAGCACTGTAATTCCAGCATGGTGGTGTGGGGATGGAGGTCAGCTGGGCAGTGGTGGTGCACGCCTTTAACTAGGGAGACAGAAACATGTGAATCTCTTGACTTTGAGGCCAGCCAGGGCTGTTACAAAGGAAAACCCTGTCTTGGGGGGTGGGGGTGGGGAGAAGATCAAGGTCATCCTTGGCTATAAAATTAGTTCAAGACCAACATGGGATATATGAGACTTTATCAGTAAAGAAAACAAGAAAGGAATGTATAGGAAATAGATTGTTGTGGTCCATTTTTAATGTGATGTGTGCTTAGGGCTTGTCAGAGGTACAGACAGGCAGGAGTTATGGGCTCCCCCTCCCCTAGCTGGTACCGACACCTGCTTGTCTCCGGACTCTGAGATTTAGAAAGTTCCGTGTGACTGAGCCCAGGAAAAGGGAGGGGGCTGCCTGAAGCTCCAAACTGTTCAATGAAGGGGGCTCTGTGTCCTAGGCCAATAAGGAGGAGTTGGGGAGGACCAACTTCTGGCCTGGAGTAGAAGAGGACAGAAGCTTCTGATCACAGGATTTTAAATACTACTGCCAGACTCCAGGTCAGAACACCACAGGCCATTTTTTACTTTTTCTCTATACCCACGTCCTGTTCTCCAGTTATTTAACAAAACTGCTTCACTTTCACTAGTCTTTTGAATTTGTTGTTACCTTATTTCCAACAGAGGAAAGGATAAAGGGAGGGAAGGAAGGTAAAGAAAGATAGCGAAGGGACTGTTTTACCTGCATTCTCTGTAGCCTTGAGAAATTTCCTAGAAATTTATGATTTCCACAATACATCTGGAATAGCAAGAGCCAATAAGAATTTTTTAAGCTGACGAAGAATAGAGTCCATAATCAGGTGATCTTCCTCTCCTTCCTGTCCTCCAATTCCTCAGTATTATCCTCGACTTTGCCCTCATCCCTGGGGGATGAGCAGATAGTCTCCTCCAGTATCCCCCACACAAACACCCTTTGTCACAGTTGCCAATACAGGAGGCACTGCCTGGAAACCTGCTAGTCACCCTCACCATGGAATCAGGTAGGCATCTTCGTCCTCCCCCCTGTCTGCCAATTCCAATACCCCAGTCTTCTCCCTACCTTTGTAGCAGACTGCCTGCTGGAGCCTCAACTTCTCTGCCTCCATTCCCTTCTCATCTTGGCATACCCAGCTCTCCTCCTCCCTGCAGACCTTCTCGGCACTTCCCCCATAGCCCATCCCTATTCCTTCCCATCAGTTTCCAATACCTAGAAACACTTGCTACCTGCTAGGCAAACCATCAAATTCTCTTAAGATCCAGAGAGAGCAACAGCAACAACAACAACAACAACAACAACAAAAATCAGAAGCTGAAAACCCACTTAAGACAAGATCAGATATCAGCAAACCCAGATGCCTACACACCAGTGTTAAAACACAATAACAGCCAAGACAATGTGTCTCCACTAGGACCCAGTGACCCTACTACAGCAGGCCCTAAGAAATGCCATGTAGCGCCTACTGCAGCGGGCCCTGAGAAATGCAATTAGTGCCTACTGCAGCGGGCCCTGAGAAATGCAATTAGTGCCTACTGCAGCAGGCCCTAAGAAATGCAATTAGCGCCTACTACAGCGGGCCCTGAGAACTGCAATTAGCACTTACTACAGCAGACCCTGAGAAATGCAATTAGCGCCTACTGCAGCGGGCCCTGAGAAACGCAATGTAGCTGAAGCATAAGACAAGGACTTCAGAATAGCTGTTATGAACATGCTCAAAGACCTTAAAGAACATATGAATGAACCCACTAATAAAAATTCAAACATAACTGGGCAGTGGTGGCACACACCTTTAATCCTAGCACTCAGGAGGCATAGACAGGAGAACTCTGTGAGTTCAAGACCAGCCTGGTCTACAGAACAAGTTCCAGGACAGCCTCCAAGTCTACAGAGAAACCTTGTCTCAAAAAACAAAAAAATAAAAGAATTAAAAAAGAAAACACAAACAAACAGGACATGAAAGTGGAAATTGAATCCCTAAAGAAAACTCATACTCAGATAAAACTGGAAATAAAAAATGTAGAAAGTCAAACCAAAACCTCAGAGGTAAGTCTCATCAACAGAATACAAGAAGTAGAAAAGAGAATCTCAAGCATTGAAGACAAGAATTGGATACCTCATTCAAAGAAAATGGTAAATATAAAAAAATCCAGGGTCCCACGGAGCCGAGCAGAGAGGAGCAGGCAACCCTCAGTAGGCCTGCTTTTGGGACCGGGAACCTTGCCCAACCAGCTTCCGCGGATTCATCTGGACCCTGTCCCGGCTGCACCTGAGCTCGGCCCACCTGGGCTGAGGCCTTGGGGGAAGGGTGAGTCCCCTGCTAGGGGGCCTCCTTTGTCCCACGGAGCCGAGCAGAGAGGAGAGGGCAACCCTCAGTAGGCCTGCCTTTGGGACCGGGAACCTCGCCCAACCAGCTTCCGCGAATTCATCTGGACCCTGGTGAGTGGGCCCCAGCCCATCCCCGGGACCTTCTGGCCACTTGGGGCTCCCCTCTGTTGGCTTTGCTGCTTATCCCAACCCTGCTCGCC